>CM060964.1:87836910-88131910 GCA_030765045.1 Tenodera sinensis
TCATCCATTTATTTATTTATTTATTTATTTATTTATTTATTTATTTATTTATGTATGTATGTATGTATGTATGTATGTATGTATGTATGTATGTATGTATGTATGTATGTATGTATGTATGTATGTATGTATGTATGTATGTATGTATGTATGTATGTATGTATGTATGTATGTATGTATGTATGTATGTATGTATGTATGTATGTATGTATGTATGTATGTATGTATGTATGTATGTATGTATGTATGTATGTATGTATGTATGTATGTATGTATGTATGTATGTATGTATGTATGTATGTATGTATGTATGTATGTATGTATGTATGTATGTATGTATGTATGTATGTATGTATGTATGTATGTATGTATGTATGTATGTATGTATGTATGTATGTATGTATGTATGTATGTATGTATGTATGTATGTATGTATGTATGTATGTATGTATGTATGTATGTATGTATGTATGTATGTATGTATGTATGTATGTATGTATGTATGTATGTATGTATGTATGTATGTATGTATGTATGTATGTATGTATGTATGTATGTATGTATGTATGTATGTATGTATGTATGTATGTATGTATGTATGTATGTATGTATGTATGTATGTATGTATGTATGTATGTATGTATGTATGTATGTATGTATGTATGTATGTATGTATGTATGTATGTATGTATGTATGTATGTATGTATGTATGTATGTATGTATGTATGTATGTATGTATGTATGTATGTATGTATGTATGTATGTATGTATGTATGTATGTATGTATGTATGTATGTATGTATGTATGTATGTATGTATGTATGTATGTATGTATGTATGTATGTATGTATGTATGTATGTATGTATGTATGTATGTATGTATGTATGTATGTATGTATGTATGTATGTATGTATGTATGTATGTATGTATGTATGTATGTATGTATGTATGTATGTATGTATGTATGTATGTATGTATGTATGTATGTATGTATGTATGTATGTATGTATGTATGTATGTATGTATGTATGTATGTATGTATGTATGTATGTATGTATGTATGTATGTATGTATGTATGTATGTATGTATGTATGTATGTATGTATGTATGTATGTATGTATGTATGTATGTATGTATGTATGTATGTATGTATGTATGTATGTATGTATGTATGTATGTATGTATGTATGTATGTATGTATGTATGTATGTATGTATGTATGTATGTATGTATGTATGTATGTATGTATGTATGTATGTATGTATGTATGTATGTATGTATGTATGTATGTATGTATGTATGTATGTATGTATGTATGTATGTATGTATGTATGTATGTATGTATGTATGTATGTATGTATGTATGTATGTATGTATGTATGTATGTATGTATGTATGTATGTATGTATGTATGTATGTATGTATGTATGTATGTATGTATGTATGTATGTATGTATGTATGTATGTATGTATGTATGTATGTATGTATGTATGTATGTATGTATGTATGTATGTATGTATGTATGTATGTATGTATGTATGTATGTATGTATGTATGTATGTATGTATGTATGTATGTATGTATGTATGTATGTATGTATGTATGTATGTATGTATGTATGTATGTATGTATGTATGTATGTATGTATGTATGTATGTATGTATGTATGTATGTATGTATGTATGTATGTATGTATGTATGTATGTATGTATGTATGTATGTATGTATGTATGTATGTATGTATGTATGTATGTATGTATGTATGTATGTATGTATGTATGTATGTATGTATGTATGTATGTATGTATGTATGTATGTATGTATGTATGTATGTATGTATGTATGTATGTATGTATGTATGTATGTATGTATGTATGTATGTATGTATGTATGTATGTATGTATGTATGTATGTATGTATGTATGTATGTATGTATGTATGTATGTATGTATGTATGTATGTATGTATGTATGTATGTATGTATGTATGTATGTATGTATGTATGTATGTATGTATGTATGTATGTATGTATGTATGTATGTATGTATGTATGTATGTATGTATGTATGTATGTATGTATGTATGTATGTATGTATGTATGTATGTATGTATGTATGTATGTATGTATGTATGTATGTATGTATGTATGTATGTATGTATGTATGTATGTATGTATGTATGTATGTATGTATGTATGTATGTATGTATGTATGTATGTATGTATGTATGTATGTATGTATGTATGTATGTATGTATGTATGTATGTATGTATGTATGTATGTATGTATGTATGTATGTATGTATGTATGTATGTATGTATGTATGTATGTATGTATGTATGTATGTATGTATGTATGTATGTATGTATGTATGTATGTATGTATGTATGTATGTATGTATGTATGTATGTATGTATGTATGTATGTATGTATGTATGTATGTATGTATGTATGTATGTATGTATGTATGTATGTATGTATGTATGTATGTATGTATGTATGTATGTATGTATGTATGTATGTATGTATGTATGTATGTATGTATGTATGTATGTATGTATGTATGTATGTATGTATGTATGTATGTATGTATGTATGTATGTATGTATGTATGTATGTATGTATGTATGTATGTATGTATGTATGTATGTATGTATGTATGTATGTATGTATGTATGTATGTATGTATTTATTTATTTATTTATTTATTTATTTATTTATTTATTTATTTATTTATTTATTTATTTATTTATTTATTTATTTATTTATTTATTTATTTATTTATTTATTTATTTATTTATTTATTTATTTATTTATTCATTCATTCATTCATTTTTTTTTTTTTTTTTTTTTTTTTTTTTTTTTTTTTTTTTGGGTATTGGATACAAAATCATCTACGCCTTAGTGGGTGGCATTTCAATAAAATTTCTTCACTTTTCAATCAAAACATAGGTTCTGTATGTAAAGGATTGAATAAATGTGTACCATGCAGTAACTAAACCATTACAGATATTTCTGATGTGAAACAACAGAGAGGCAGAAATACGCAAAGAAGCTTAAGCTGTGATGTATTCGGTAACAGCGATACATCAGACCTGAACGTCGTACCCAGTTTTATCACGGCCTGTCGATACTGAGCCACACGCCCTTCTTCCACATCACCTTACCGACTAACCGAATTACAGTTGACACAAAGCTTTGTTTTGGTGAATAGACCCCTAGCCCTGATCATGGTACACAATGCACAGGCGTAAGAGTGTCAGATAAAATCTGAGAGTGGTAGAAAAGTGAGATAGGAAGAGTGTGAGCACGTGTGTGTGTGTTTGTGTGTGTGTGAGAGAGAGAGAGAGAGAGAGAGAGAGAGTGTGTGTGTGTGTGTGTGTGTGTGTGTGTGTGTGTGTGTGTGTGTGTGTGTAAGTGAGACAGTCTCACAGACTGATAAAGACAGAGAAACAGACGGAGAAATTCACAGAGAGAATATTATTCGAATTTAAATGAATTTCGCGAGCAAGGTTAAGGGTGCTTTTCCATGGACAATAAATAATAACCAAATTTGCAGAAAATGTAATAATCAATAAAATACCCTCCATTTCAAATACAGAAATGAACCCTCTGTTTAACCATATAGACACTAACCATAGAAATAATTAGAATAAAAAGTTTTAAACCAAATATTTTGGAAATATATGCAAATACCCAAATATATGCCAGGTCCATTCGAAGTTTAAATTGTATAATACAATTCTGATAACGAAATATAACTATCTAGTTTTGATAAGTTTATTTCGTACTAACCTACGTAGGCAATAGGCTGGAAAGATAAATCAAATCTGAAAAATAGAATCCCACGACCAGCACATGAAGATTGTAATTCCAGGATTCGATTCACGACGTGACATTGAATTTTTCTTTTCTGATTCATCTTCCATTTGAAATAAATTTCCTTTTATTAGGGTTTATTGAAGAATGTTACATAACATAACAATATTACTATCTTCTTTACGATCGCTTTTAATATACACAATATTGCAACAGTATGAACAATTAGGCATTAAAACAAACGTTTCCATGCAATTGTTACTGAACACAAATCACGCAACACACTCTTGTTTAAATCGTACTAAACATTTAAGCAATATTTTAAGGTTTCTTTACAACCTACAGGATAGCTGAACTACTCGTTTTCCAGGCACCTAATGATGTATATTGCACAGGCAAAAAGGAGTTGCATTATACTGAGAGAGTGGTAAACAAAGTGTGATAGGGAAGAAGAGAGAGAGAGAGAGAGGGTGTGTGTGTGTGTGTGAGAGAGAGAGAGGGGGGGGGGGAGTGAAATGCATCATACAACCCTTTAGATGCTTGTAGGTATTCCTCAAAATTCACTTCTACATACAAAAATTCGTTCAAATGATCTTAACATGTGCAAGTGACTAAATATTATATTTCCTTCAGAAACTTCAAGCGCCACAGCACAGTAATTGTTTTCCTTAAGGATACCCATCTGTGAAATTTTGAAAATCTACAGTTTTCATTGGATTGATTTGAAATTTTAACACAACAATCACTGTATAGTGAGGAGTAACTGTGCTACATTTCATACATTTAGGCAGATTAGTTGCTAACATATTAATATTTTATTATATTTTTTTAAATATTTGTATAAATGGTTCCCCATGATGCAATTTTGATTTGAAAAACTAGATAATTTTCAGTTATGTCCTGTAATAGAATTTTAGCAAATTGATGACATAAATTTTTAATCTTGTTGTTAGTTTGGATAAAAATAAATTTTAAAGTTTAATTTCATTATTTTTTTCATTTAAATTTTGAAATGTAAACTTTAATATTTAATTACTCAGCAGGTATTCACGTTATGAAAAAATTATCTCATCATTTCTTTTTAATGTTATTTCTAAGCAGGTACACCAAATTTCATGCATAAGTACTGAAAATTGCATCGTGTGGAGCATTTTAAAGACCAAACAGTGCTAAAAATAAAAACGTGGAAAAACTAAGTTTGAAGTCATAGCAAGGATAATGGAACTGTATGGATTTAAATGGACACGACCACTTACAGGCAATCAGTTAGGTGGCCACGTGACATAGTTAAAAAGGCCGTAAGGCTATAAAAAGCATATCAAAATAAAGCAGACGATTTATACTATTTGATAAAACAAAAATCCATTTTTGGAAATTTTGGAAATTTTTAGCCTTTTTTCACAGATGGGTATCCTTAACTTAGCTTAAGGCAATATTGTTAAAGATCACAGAGGTAATACCAAATACACCAAGGCTCCACAGTGAGGTTTCACCACCAGCGTATAATTAAAATCACCGACAACACAAGGATGCCCTTGCTGGGATACAAGTCAGGAGGTTCCGCCGAGAAAAGTTTTTGTCTGTGTTTGTTACTACCTGCAGAAGCGTAGATACCCACGAAAGTAACGTCATTATACACTGCCGAGATGGCCTTACAGGAAGGATGTTGCCAAAACTGTGTAGCTGGTGACCTCGCGAACCAGATTGGTCTCGTAATCGAAGCCATACAAGAAACTCGTGTTACAAATATTCATCTTCTGTAGAAAAATAATGTCCATTTATTTAATCATCAAGAAGTGCGTTAAAAGTTCCTGTTCTACTGTCTGTTGCAGGCCATTAACACTAAGCGAAAACCACATTTGAACACCTGTAGGCATTTAATGAGCAAGGTGCATCTTTACAATGGTGACAAGATGAGAAGAACCAGGTAGCAATTCAGAACCAAATCACTTCATTTAACACTGCCTGGGCGTGGGTCTTTGTTAGTAAGTGTAGATGAACGTATGACTACGACAACTTGCGGAAGGAGCACAGCACCTCGACTGAAAGGTGATCGTTTGTGGCTATGCTCCTGACGGGGCAACTCTCGGAAGGATGGGTGAGGCGAATGGATCCTAAGGGCGGCCGGAACGTTGCCACAATTTTCCCAGTTAGAAACACCCCGGCGGAGGCTGCCTCAGCCCGGTTCCCCTCCTTCCTTTCGGGTTCGTACTCCCAAGAGGAGCGCGGGGTTCCCAAACGGGCTCCCCTAACCCCTCGGGCTTGTACCAACCCTTGGGGCGCCCGGAAAGTAGTAGAGCCTCCCAATCCACGGGACGAGATTTCCCCCTGCCGTGTTGCTACTGCAACGCATGCCGACGCTTCCAACCCTGACAGAAACCAAAGGGGAAGAAAGGTGAAATGAAACGATTAATGTAACGAAATTGAGGAACAGGAAATTCGGAGGTTATGGAAATCCTTCCCAGCATTCGCCTGGTGACCTGGAGAAGAAGAAAAAATAAAAACATGAATCAGGAAGGTCGGCCACGGTGTTCGAACCCACGATCTGCCGAATGCGGGCCACAGACATAACCTGAGCCAGCCCGCTCTTTAGGTGAACGTAGTATATCTTCTCGCTCATTGCTGTCATCCACTGGTGGCCACTTGTCTCAGTCGATCACTTTCACTTTGAGAATATAGCTTTCTTTACTTTTACCTTTCTCAAAGACACCTCTCTGGATCTTAAGTACATCTAGAGTTTGACTAATAATAATCTTTAGTTCCTCATGAATATGTGAAGTATTAATAATCCTAAAAGCAATGTTAAACAATTAACACTTTAATTCTAGGAAAGTTCATTTTGATAAGTTATAAATTTATTTTTATTCAATCTTAAACATAATATACAGAAATACACAGTCTCCCAGATTGAAACACCACTCGTACATCACGTATTCACATAGGTAGAATTAATTTTCGTGTTCCATTTATTTTTCAAACACGGTTCTTCATACGCCTTAATGGTATCTCCTTTTGGTGTATGTGACTTTATCCTGGCAAAGCATTATTTCCATATCTATAAATATATGTATGCGGCATAATAAATGTTTTATGCATATTTGCAGCACACTTTTTACTTGACTTCGCTTCCCCCTACAGGTTCCTTCATTTAAAACTTAACGGCGCACGGCAGTTCGCCTGTGCACGATTGGGTGTGCCACAGTCGGCTTTGCTCCTACATAAACTCCACGCGTAAACCTTAATACCTTTCGTGTGTAAAAGCTATTATAAATGGGAATAACCAATCCGAGTTCGCACAGCGTATATTCAAATGTTCCCGATGAAATGCCTGCTTCCAGATTTATAATTCACGAGATTGTGAAGAAATTCGAAACCACTGCTTCTGTGGCAAACAAAAAACGAAAGCGTAAGCGTTATTTTAACAGAGGAAAAGTTAGACCTATTTTCAGTGTTGAAAAGCTTACTATTAACTTAAGGTGCTGTTAACTTGCAAAATGTATTCTTTCCTCCATTGACACGAAAAATCATATCTCTGGGTAGATATATCCAATTGGTTTCAAATTGTTAATGTTTATTATTATCACAACTATCTAATTTATAAATTGTAATGTTTATACATAATGTAAGTCCTTTTACCTACAAGAAGTTTCATCCATTAATAAGAAAGAGATGAAGGTAATTTACTGTTGAATGGAAACTCATAACACCAAAATGTATATCAACTATCTCATGTACATGCTGAATAATCTGAACCTATAATATTTTCAACTTGTGCTATAATTATTTTTAATTATTTTTTTAATTCAACTTCTAAGCTTTGAATTGTTTTACATACAGTATTTAGCAGAATTGGCCTCAGTTTCAAAATCGTATATCTAATAATAACCACAAAAGATTCATGCAATTCTATCCAGAATTTCCTGAGAAAAGGTTCATTTTATAAAGAAAAATGTAATTAGCGGGAAACTCAGTATATAGAATTTGGTGTATCTGACACAGCATCCTACTTGGTAGCTCTGAAACCTCCCATATCCACAACCAGCCATTTTCTTTCTCTGCATCCTGTTTTGAACATGGCTCACACATTCCAGTTTTTCAATTGCCACATTATGCCATTTAGCAAACAAACATTGAAGTTTTCAGTACTTTAGGAGGCAAATTTGAAACCTGTTTCATGCAGGAAAATGATAATATTGTAAAGTGACATTTAAATTGCCACACCCACTTTATAAATGTCAAATTCAACAGCCTATAACTAAAAATATAATGAAGATATCACAATAAAACAGCTTTTACGTGATTTACCAATATATTCGTTGCCTGATTCACAAATAAAGAAATCAAAACTTCATGTGTAATGCAAGTTAACGCCACCTTAAGAGCTTCTCAAATAAGCTTAGTATATAAATTAACTTAAGATTTTACGCCATCCATTTGTTGTTTAAAGATAAGGAAAACGTTAAGTTTGTGTACCATTATTTGCAGCAGAGTTAAAGTAACATAATTTCCAAGTTAATTCTTCTAAGCTGTAAGAACAGTGCTTGTATTAAATAGAACATGTTAATACTTCAAATGACCTGAAATTTCTTCCACATCCAGCAGATTGTAATTTCCGTATTAGTTATTAATTTTTATTTCTGAAGGAACACCCTTTAAGGTAAATGTATTGGTGAAACTTGGAAAATATATGGTATGTATGTACTGATAGTTGTGTCTAAATGCTGCACGCAATAACAGTAATGATATTGCCACGTTTCAAAGATCTAGCTTGCATGTTTGTTTAGAGATTGATTTTTGATTGTTTAAATTCCTTATTCAAACAAAAATGATCCATGTGATGTATTTTTCAAAATATTCAATCAAAAACTCGTATTTTACAGTACATAAATTTACAAAAATATCTATCATATCAGATTTGCTTATATCAATCCTTAATTACTTCACAAAAATGATTGCTTTTTGTGATTTCCAAAGTTCTTGATTTTTCAAAAGTTAATAATTTATTCGGACACCTGCCTGCTGTGCAAGGGGTCCCGGGTTCGATTCCCGGCAGGGGGTAGGAATTTTTCTCCAGCCAGGATTATTCCTCATCCTTCCCTGAGTCTGGAAGTATAATGGCGGCGCCGTGGCTGAGTGGTTAGACCGCTCGCCTACCACCTAGGCGAGACCCGCATGTGGTATTCGTGGTGGACGAAGCGATGTCAGGGCGTGTTTTCTCCGGGTTCTCCGGTTTCCCCCGATATGCATTCCACCAATTCCTCCATTACCACCCTTCCAATCATCCATTTCACCTGTATTTCATATCATCCTCTTCCTCACTATCATACCTGGTGCTTGGCTGACCACCGGCTTCCAGGTCTTCACTCTGTCCGGTCCAGAGGTCCCTCTGCTCCCCAACAGGCGTCTTACCCTAGGTACTGGCTTCTAAGTCCTAGGGTGTGTAAGTCCTACATAAGGGGAGTGTAATTTGGGAAAGAAAAAAAATTTATTCCTCACAATTTGAGCATTATTCTGAAAAAAGCATATGGTCTTTTTCGTTGCTGTATATTTGAGAAGTATTCAAAATTGTTGAAACAGATTGGTGAACTATTGTCTCGTGTGGAGCACTCAGAGTATGGAAAAATGCGGAAAATGTGTTAAAAGAAAGCACGGTTTAAATTTGAGTGTATGTGTTAATAAATATGCACCTATCCATTTATAGCTTCAATTACTTGGTACCTAGTTAAAATATGCCAAAACGAAAAAGACATATTTTCTTAAATTTTAGGATCCACATTTTTCTTTCAAAAAAAAAACAACAATTTTAAAATTACTTTACAATTTGTGATCAAACCATAGGATACATAACCCTAAACTGTTGCTAATATTCTGAGTTCGTTTTTGTTATAATGCTGATGACACGTTTCTAAACATTAAGAATGGAATTTCTGCGTAGTAAAATAACCTGATCAGAGCAACAATTTTCGCAGTATATTGTTATGATTATAATTTTATTATCTTTCAAAAAAAAAGTCGATTCAGTTCATAATGGACAGTATTTAAAACATTTCAAACATTAGTTTGTTGTCATTGCCCTAATGAAAAGAGGGGCTTAATTTAGAAACACATCGGGTCCAAATGACCCAGTTGTCGACGGGCCCTTAAACTCCACTCTCTCAACCACTCACTCACTTTAAAAACACATGAAAAAATATGTTGTTGTTTAACGACGCCGTCAATTGCCAGGATCACATCAGCGTTGCCGGTGTGTCCGAATTTTGTCCCGAAAGAGTTCTTTTACATGCCAAAAAACGTACTAACATGAAGCTGTCGTTTTAAGCACACTTAAAAACCACCAGCCGGACAGGATTTGAACCCGCGACCTTGGGATAAGTAGGCCAGCGTCTAACCAACTCAGCCACCCAGATCGACTTAAAGACACATGGATAACATGTTCCTAAAACTGAACAAAATATGAAACGTGAGGTTAAAATAATTGAGTCATCTGTTGCAATAAATAAAGTCACATGCCAAAAAGTGAAACTGTTAGGGAAATCGCTTCTCCTTCCAAAAGCAAGCGATAACGAGCCCAGCGAAGTCCCCTTGGGTCGGGCGTGGAAATTCGCACCATTTCAAATCATATCATATGGCTCTATTGTATAGTAAAGTGTTCTACTTTAAATCCCAATGGTAAGTAGCTTTAGTGCAAGCCTGTGGAACAGTACTCCCAAGGCAGGATTGCTCACCAGTGCAGCACACGCTCACTTCCCCTACTTCCCCCACTACTGACCCAGGCAAGGAGACCAGACCTACTAATCAGAGGCGGATGGCGTGTAGTAGTCGTATATAAATTGAATGGAAAGACGAATATTTTTGTTTTCGAGATGAAGACGATAAAGTTAAGTGCTTGATTTGTAAAACTGGTAGTTGCAGATTTATACCATTCCCCTTGCTTCCGTTCCGTGTTCACGATACACATTATTCTATTGGAAATATACAAGAGCTTTTGAAGCAAGTTTATGTCACATTCTCTTTACAATTGAAGACCTAAAAGCATTTAGAACCAAAATCCAATTATTTTGCACTTTTGAAGTTTCCATGTATTGAAGCTTCACACGAACTTCAACACATGAAACTACTTGCATTGCGTAATTCCACGACCGTAAAATATTCTGAGGAAGAAGGGTGGGAATTATTTAGGTCTCTACTCTGCTGTGAGTATCCTAGATTACATTTGTTTGCATCTAGTTTAATGGCAGTCTTTGGCTCCACTTATATCTGCGAACAAACATGTTCAAAAATGAAAAGTGAGTGTCGCGGTAACATAAGTGGCAATCAACTTGCTCATCTTTTGAGACTGCGCATTTCATCTTTTGCAGTAAATATTAAGACCTTCAGAAACGTAATTCCTGCCAAAAAAAGTAATCCTCAGAAACATCGTGGGCTAATCAGGAGTAGAATATGAATGTGTACGCCTCTGACTTCCTGTACATAAGAATGGCGACACAGTGCCGCCACTGGAACTCAGTAACCACGAATAAATGCGCCATTCTGTCCCGGCGGGTGGAAGGAGATGATTTCAACCTCCCCTTACCTGCCTGCAGTTAAGCACCGCTGTTCCAAGGTGTCAAGTTATCCCCTACTTCCCCTTCCTTCGTGGTCACCAAAGCGGAAAACTGGATGAGAAAACCGGTTCCGCCTATGCGTGTGTGTATGTATGCTGGTAACTACTGCAGGTAACAAAGAGAGGGACTATTCTATTCACACTTTCGGTGTGCTGTTTCCCAGATCTGCTCTAGTGATTTGTTTACCTTATAATCGATTTAAATTCAGGAATTGTGACTTATATTGAAGTGGTGAACCCTCTACTCCACACTTCTATGCACAAGCTTAGCTACAAATGCTTCGCCTTTGTATGACTATATTTAAAGTAATCCAATTTTAATTTCATGCTAACAAAGAGGAGTCAACAAAAACGTTTACAATGCCAGGTGGCCTCTTTAAGTCGTTTCCCAGTTATACCCCATTTTCCGCTCAGGTATGCCCACATTCCTTTTTAACCATTCCGGCTCTATTGCTGTACGGCTGTAAGGTTCGGCTGTCAGTACACACTGACTGTCCCCTTGATCATGGGTTTTTCGTCTTTTTCCCGGATCGGTAGATGAATGTTATGGCGGCTCCTTTGTACCACGACTTTCTGACCATTATTCCCTGTATCCGTATTTACCTTCATCATTATCATTTCAGGGTTCAAGGAAGAGGCGACACGGTTCGTTGTGTTGCCCCTGGGCAGTGGTGGTGCGCTTTGTGAAGATTTCTCCTTGGCGTTGGTCGCGCTCCTCACGGACCTACCCTCAAGCTGCACATTGAGCAGGCTTCCATTAAGCGGAACCCCTGGGGTTCGGGCTTTTGGGCGAGCTTGAGCGGCGTCAGATGCATTAAATCTAGAAACGTTAGTGACTCCATCCACGCTAGTGCACGTCGTCTCCCGAATCAAATTGGCTCTCTGGTCAGGACTTCTTTTCGTGGTGGTGCAAAAGGCTGCTTACGCCCTCACCCCAGGCAAGCCTGGGAGCGTGGAGAGTCTCCTTGGAGTCGAACCAGTGTAGAACTACTCACTGACAACCCCCACTGGAAGTAGGAGAGGGCATTTCTGGAGAACTATGAATGCTGCCTGCTAGTGGCACCATGGTCAGGATGATGAATGACTGAACACCAGGTCGGTGGAAGCAAACCTCGCAGAAAACACGACTAATCTCCTGGCGGAAGCGTCCCAAGTTTTCTACCGGGCCCTTACTAGCTGCGGCGGCGGACGTTTTCTATATTTCCTTTTTCCCCACTTCCTGGGGACCACGCATAGAATAATAAATCATAGCTCCCACCATATCACAACGCAATTCCTTGAATGCCAATTTCATTTAGATATTAACACATTCATGCAACTTAAACATTAACCATAACTAGAAAGCCACATGTAGTTCACACACTATAACCACCAATTTCCCTGCCTGCAATCAGCACTTGTACTTGGCTGCAGCCTGGGACCGCATGCTCTGATGCGTTTACATGCTTTGCATACCAGCATCACACATTACGGGAATAGCCGGGGTGCTTATGCGGGACCCAACTAACCCTCACACTAACACTTAACAAAACCCCCTTGCATGTTAGATCACTGAATGCATGAGGGAGGCGATGTATGTGCATGGGTTTGCATGCCGGACGATCGCCACCAGGATGGGCGGGTGTGGGGCCTATCCTTGCCCCCTTTGAGGCATTTAAAGGCTTCTTTTCCAAAAGAAAAAAAAGAATAAAAAGAAAGAAAGAAAATGTTTTAAAAATGAATAAAAAAAACAAAACAAAAAAAAACTGGTCTTTACACACAGCGTAAATTCCACTACCTCCAAACACACAATACTGCATGACAGCATGTTTACTCAACCATACCAGCCACACTAACATAAACAACCAAAACACCCCAACTCCCTGTGTGGCACTCGGGGCATTGCCAAGTTTGCTACGCAGGAATCTTACACACCGCACGACGGGCATCATTCATTGCTACACTAACATCTACACCAATAACCGCAGTACTTATTGCGGGATCTGACCACTAACACACTAATCTGCTTCACTTAGCCCCGCATCTCTGCATGTTATTACTAAGAGCATGCGGGAGGCGATGTTGAATGCATGCCGGAGAATCTCTGGTTGATCGCCACCAGGGCGGGCGGGGAGGGGCCCGCCCAAAAAATTGTCTTTTCACTCGTGTCAGTCATTCATCACCTGATGATGGGAAAGATATACACTCCCAGAATGTCTTCATTATTACACCTGGCTTGAAGCACGAGAGCCTCTAGAATAAAAGCATTCGGTAAGGTTGTGAGTCATGTTTCCCGGTTGCTTAGGAGTAATGTAATTGGTTCTAATTCTATCTGCAATCAGTCTCACAAGGTGCAACGGTTAGGGAAACAAACATTCAGCTTTTTTGTCATTCTGAGCGCAGAAATAATCTCCTTTTCATTCTACGCGAACTTTGGACCTAGCATTCTCGTGTGCCATTCTCTATGAAACGACGCTGACTGCGGGTTCAAACCCGACCCAGACCGAAGATTTTTAAGTGCACATAAAGCGACAGTTCCATGTCAGTAGATTTACTGATATGCAAAGGAACTGCTCCGGGACGAAATTCTGGCACACCGATGGCACTGATATGATCCTGGTAACTAACAGCGTCCTTAACAAACAACGTATTTGTTTACTTTCTGTTTTTTATAAATAAATGTTTAAGCTTTAAAAACTCAAAAATGTTGGCAAGTACAAAAAGTAATAGTTTTCCTACAATAATTAGGCATTAATAAAATATGTCTACTATGATCGACTGTTTTGTAAATTCGTTTACTGTAAAACCTGAAATTCAAATGTGAATATTCTGGGAAATGCACCGTGTGGGATATTTTTATTAGAACAACAAAATACACATTAAAAAGTAATATTTAAATAATTATGCAAGCAAGATTTTTGAAATATGGCGTTTCCAACCAACATACTAAACCAAAATACTTCGCCATCTTCGTATTTGTTGGTTTGGCGATTCATGTTTTCCGTGACAGTGAGGAGAGCTATAACATGAGGTAGAACACCTCTTTAACTCTGCTGCTGACGGCTGCGTTGATTTTACTTAGGATTAAGTAATAGGATTTAAGGTATGCATGAGTTGGGGGATTTAGGTTTTCCTCAGGTGCGAGCTAGCATGACAATACACAGCACTGTCTTGACACGTTTATTTTGCCACCAACATAAAATGCCTCGAAAAAAACTGGGCAAACTTCAGCTAATCTGCTTTAAACCTTCCTGTATCGCTCCAGTAATTACCGCATCCTCATCGTTGCATTTTTTTTCACCAACTTCTTTGATTGCGACGTTTTGGCGCAAATCTAGATCTTCGTTGGTCACAGGTTCACCCTTGGTAACTCCACCAGAAAAAGCCCCGATCCTACCGAATTTTCAGTATTTATATGCCTTTCACCCACGCCACTTTGGTGCATTCTCTCTTCTATGGGGCGACTTCTTCCCTGACTTCGACGTCTTATGCGCAATTCACCACCTTTACTGTTACTTGAGAGAGTATATTACCCCAGCCGTGACCTTGGGCGGGTGTCAATACAAAGCCGAACCTTAGCCAAAGTATCACAAAAGGTGTTTATCCTATCCTATATCTCTTTCACAGAAATGCGCCCAGATTCTTATACACAATATTTTCAAGAAGCAATTGAAATTTACACTAGATATACAAAATACACTTAAACATATTGGTCTCAGATTACATTCTAGTCTTAGAATTATAGCAATAAATAAATTGGAGTTTTCGTCTCAACCGTGACTGAAAACAAGATTGTGTTGCATGAGAATATCCTGTTTTAGTATTACTTCGAAACTAAATTGGCAATAAGCTTCGAGAAATCCAAATGATACCCGAGTCCAGAATGCCGTTTCATAGTTGTTTTCAGTGTAATAAACATGTATCTGTGAGTAAGACAGCGAGAGAGAAAGAGAGAGAGAGAGAGAGTCAGTGACAGAGAAACAGAGACAGACAGACACAGACGGAAAACATTCTCTGCATTTAAAATAATTGTACAAGAGCTAAGCATTATGCCATGTAGGATTATAAAGGGAGCTTCATTAAAGTACAGATTTAAACCGTGAACAACAAAATATATTGTGACAACTAATAAAGATTTTCGTCTTCATATATGGAAAGGTAATCATAAAGAAACAAAACATAAACAAACAGAATAAAAAGTTCAAAACCAAATAGTTCGGAAACCATAAAGTGCTTCACACATAGAAGGCACAGTTTTAGAAGAAGTTCCAAATGTCTGCCAGACCAATTTGAAGGTTAAATTGTATAAAACAATCCTAATTTCCAAATATATCTGAGCATTACTGAGTTTATTTCGCACTACACTACCTACGGAATAAGCTCGAAGGGTAAAGCAAATCTAAAAATATCAATGCCACGGGCGGGGCATAAAGATTGTAAATACTGGGTTTGAGCTCCAACGTGACATTGAAATTTTCTCGCCTGATTCGTTTTCCATTTGAAATAAACTTCTCGTGTTGGGTTTATTGAAGAACTTTACACAGCATAAAATCATTGTCATGTCCTGTATGGTACATTTTGATATACACAAAATTGCAACAGTGTGGATACTTAAGTAAAGCATACTTCCAACCCATCGCCAGTAAATATAAACCGGGCAGGACACCCTTGCATAGCAACCAGTGAACCTTTAAGTAATATTTTAACGCTTCTTTACAACCTGGGAGAAGCTTGTACTAGCCTTATCGAAACACATCATGGTATAACTGCACAAACACAAAGGGCGTGCAATTTAATGGAGTGGTAAAAAGGTGAGATTGGAAGATAGAGAGAGAGATTGTTGTGTTTGTGTGAGTGTGTGTGTATGTGTGTGCGTTAGAGGCAAAGAGAAAGAGAGCGAAAGAGAAATAAATAGAAATGAAGAACCTGAAAGAAGGAATAGTATCAGCATTTAACGCAATAAAGCGTCCTCATGTACAGAATTATAGATATCTTCATAAAATTGTGGTTTTAGGAAATAAACATTCAAATTTTCCAGTCACTTATGAAAACTAAGGAAATATTCTTACTTCAAATACGGAAGGAAACTCACAATAACCATAGTTTTGTCACCTCTTTTAATTGTATTTTATCGCTTATACTTTAACAATGTATTTAATTTTAATTCTGTAATGCATTTGGAATGTTTCAGTGTGAACTTCGTTGGTGCGGCCACCTGCTCTTTTGGTGAACCGCTACGCAGAGAACCAGAAAGAAGAGGAATTGCTGTTACCAACAGAGTGATGTTCCCTTAAAGTTTGTAATAAATAGGGCTCGGAAGTTCATGTCCTAAAAAACAGTGACATATGCATGCATATATGCTCTTAAAAACTTGAAAATATGCCCAGAAATATGCACTATTAATTAAAACGATTGATGTCCCTTTGCAGTAGACAAGACGAGTTAGTATAAATAATAAATAAAGTTACCGTATTCCTTAGACGTTGAAGCAGAAGTGGTCCGGCTAAATTGCAGTTCACAACAAACACTTTTCAAAAATGTTCAGCTGTAAAACATTGTTGTCTCGCAAAACACTTTTGTAACGTGAAAAACTTCTCTCCGCGTCATAAGATGTTATCGGGCATATTTAAATGATGTTAACTGCTTCACAAAGAGAGTCAAGTCTCTTGGTGTGACATGGTTTTCTTTCGAGCATGTCTCGAATATCGCACATCTGGTTATAACCATAATTTTTTGAAATTACATAGTTCACTTTTTGTCCTGTGCTACCAGGAACCGAACTTAGGTCACATATTGTTTTTTCAAAGACAGTAAGTGATTCATGCAAAGGAGATCCTACAGCTTCCGATGCCGTTATGGCTGTTGGTAAGAAAGAAAAATGGGCAGATATGAAACTAAGATCCTCTTTTAACCCAGTGTCTGACAGAGTATTTTGCACAGTTTCCATTGATGAAGCATCTTTCGAGTCCAATGAATTAACAACCTCTTCGACTATTTCTATGTGCTCAGTATAATATAAAACTGCATCGACCCATGTTCCCCATCGAGTTAACACTGGTGCAGGTGGAAGTCGGATATTAGGTGCTGTTGATCTAAACAACTTAACTCTTTTAGGAGATTTAACAAAAATGTTCTTGCTACTGGACACAAATCTATCTACCAGCGGGAAAGAATCACGTATTGTCTCAGAAATGCAATGAAGAGCGTGTGCCAAACAAGTTATAATTAAGTTAGGAAAAGTACCTTTCAGAGTTTGTCCTGATTTTAGCATATAAGGACCTGCATCAGTGACATAAAAGTAACCGGGCGTATTTGATTTCACATGGCCATAGTAATTTCATAGAAATTAAAAAACTGGGTCACAGTTACATTGTTAGTGGCCGACAATTCGCACACATTAAGAAGATAAGGTGTAGTCTTTTGTTCATTATTTAAAGCATCCACGATTATATTAGCAATAGAACGGCGCTCAGAATCAGGGGTTTCAACAGACAACCACACAAACGGATCCACTAATTCATTTTTGTATATTTGACAATAGGTTATTGTAACAATGTCTTACATAAGTCTTACGCAGTGTACTTTCTTCAGGCACATGTTGTCGAGTGTACTTGGCAAGAAAGTTTTTAAATGTCGGATTATTAATTTTGAACAAGGGAATATCAGCAGCTAAAAATGCTTGGCGCAAGCCATAGGAAAATTCAGTAACCCTACTTCCTAAACACTCTACTATCTGTTTTTGAACACGTTCTTTGTTTGCGAGTTTTCTGATTAAATTCTACTTATGCTTTGCTGTGTTTATGTGCCGACCTATTTGAAATCTTTTCTCACTCCCTACATTTTTCTCACACGCTCCACAAAACTGCCCTATTATCTGTATATTAAATCAACCGAAAACTCGTTCTGTAAATTAATTAATCTAGCACTCGGCGTTGGTTTTATTTTCGACATTTGAAGAGCTTTTTAACATTTTATACGCCTAATTTAATTTGGTGGGAACCAGTTCACAACACTGTTACGTTTGAAGACCACTACACAACTACTGATGCACAGGCAAGCGTTGCTATAATCGTGCTGCTTAAAACGTTGATCTGCACTTTATCTTTGCTACTATAAACCTCTCAGCTAACGCACTGATTATTTTCTACGAACACACATATAATGAAAGGATGAAACAGGAGATTCACTACATGACAACATGACTCAACATTAGTTCTCGCCACCTCGCGAGTTGCATCATCATGTGCAATACTACCAATGTAAAAAAATATTATACAGATGGAAAAAATAATAAAAAAAACCATAAAAATAATTAAAATATGCAATATAAGGGCTATAATACTGAAATCTTTGAGAGTTGTGTCATCATGTGCAATATTACCAATATGAAAAATATTATCCAGATGGAAAACAATTACAAAAAAACATAGAAATCGTTAAAATATGCAATATAGGGGCTATAATATTGAAATAATATGCATTTATCAAAATCAAGAAAATATGCAGTTATATGCACTATAAAATCATGTCCAAATAACTGAAAATTCCATAATTCGTGCACATAACGTAAAAGCATACATTTTTAACCCCTATGAAAAAACATGCAAATGCATGAACTTCCTAGCCCTAGTAATAAATGTCGTGTTTTATCTAAATGTTTTCCTTGTTCAAGGTATAAATTCATATATTTTAATCATGTTTATCTAAATATATTAAATGTTAAATTTTAAACTCACGTACATACTGTCCACAAGGATAAGAAAAAAGTGTTTTAAAATTGTGTTATAGTGTAGAGCAGTATTATGTGTATTATTTTTCACAAAAGTAAATATCCAAATTTAAAATTTGTTTTGTAAGCATAATGGTGTAATGGTGTAATGAACTAAGTTGTGCTATTTTGGAATGCTTTGGATAATTAATACTTTGTTATAGTGTAGAGGAGTATTATGTGTACTATTTTTCACAAAAGTAAATATCCAAATTTAAAATTTGTTTTGTAAGCATAATGGTGTAATGGTGTAATGAACTAAGTTGTGCTATTTTGGAATGCTTTGGATAATTAATACTTTGTTATCTTTTGAATTTATTTAAAAAGTTGCTTTCTCGTTTATTGTTATACTAATTTTTCATTCAGAAGTTTACCATTTATATTGATTCATTTACGATATCTAGGAGTCTGATGAATCTGTAGGTATATGTTGTTTCTGCAGTGTTTGTTAAACATATATGTTGAAAGATACCCTGCATATGAGTATTTCTTGCGATGTTGCTGACATCTAGTATATACAAAGTAAATGTTTTTGGAGTGGAACTGGTTGTGTGTTCCCGCAGTGTAATGGGAAAGCTTCGCGCAGGTCTTATTGAAGTTGGCCATTTTTCATGTTCACTGTGTAATTATAACGTGTTTGTTGTTTTATCTATAATGCCATTAAAGTTTTCGGAGTCTCCAAAAGTGTTTAGATTCTTTATTGTCAACCTTATTAACCTTGCAAAAACCAAGACTTTATAGCAACAATATTATGTACATTTATGTTATCGTATACTCTGTGTTGTAACGTTGGCACTTCTGCTTCTTCTGATTCCCTTCCCCTTATGTAGGAGTTACATCCCCTAGGACTTACAAGACAGTGCCTAGGGTCAGACACCTGTCGGGTAGCAAGGGACCTCTGGACCGGGGTGAAGACATGGAAGCAGGTGGTCAGCCAAGTACCAGGTATGATAGTGAGGAAGAGTATGATATGAAATGCAGGCGAAGTGGATGATTGGAAAGGTGATGATGGAGCAATTGGTGGAATGAGTGGCAGGGAAACCAGGGTCATCATTTATTTAAGGAAAACAAATAATGTAGATTCTTTGAGAGATACAAATTTAAGTAAAATTTTGAAAATGTGTTTATCTTACCTGCTCTTGAATCCGAAGAAAAGTCAGAAATAAGGTCACTGTTGAAAAGGGTAAACTAATTAATTAATTATTTAGTATTCCTTAGAGTTACCTACATATTTCAAAGTCAATTTTGAAATGTACTTATCATGTTGGTGTTTTTAATCCTAGAGGAGAGCCAGGAGATGTATGTGTTGTCGCTACTGAAAAGCTGACGGCTGTAGTAAGGAATAATTTATCAAGTACACATATTATATGAAAAGCAATATCTTGAAATATGGATAACGCATTCCCATACTGAATTTTAGAAGAGGCACAGAAATATTAGTGTCGAGTGAGTGAGTGAATGATTGAGTGTGTCGGGTTTAAGGGCCCGTCGACAACTTGGTCATTAGGGCCCCGATTAGTGTCGATAGTAGAAAGAAGAGAGCAGATGGTGCTGAGGTAGGAATTTAATGCTACTAAGGAAACCACATTATAATTTCCACCTTGCATCCTAAAAGTGGCCAGAAATATCCAATGGCAGTGTTGGAAAGAGGAGCAGATATATAGAATTATTAAGTTTTACGTACAATGTTTAAACAGAATATTTGAGAAGTCCATAACACTTTGCCTCTTAATCCTATAAGGAACCCACAACTACACAATACTTACATTAGAAATGAGTCGAGAACTATTACACAGTTTTTTGTGAGGCATTTATGAGTATTACTATAAAGAACGTTTAAGTAACTTTAGTACATTTCTACCTTGAATTCAGGGAGAAAGGCAGGAAATCCACTAGAAAGCAGAGGAGATAGAATTGTTTTGTTGATAAGCAAGATCCTATAAATTTCACCTTAAAAGCTTACTGTGTTTTGGTAATATAATACAGCCTAAGTATACCACCTACAAGACGAATAATCGTCACTTAGATACGAAGCGTAGCCTATTAATTTCTAAACTTAAATGGAGTTTAATAATATACAAATACGATTACCATCAACTTTATAAATACATGTCATACTAATTGGATGAACATTGCAATCTTCTTTTAGCTGTAAGTGTAATGTGTTTCTTGAGCTGAGTTATCCACTTGAGAGTTCAACGATAGCGAATTTAGAATGCAGCAGAGCTAAGGAAACTAACAGTGCTAAGGTTAGATCTCAGAATGCTGAATCCTCTATTCACTAATATCAATAGGAAAATTTTCTTAACAGACCTCATGATGAAAATTGGGCGATTATTTTCAGAATTCACAAACAAGTTCATGTGTCTAAACAATACCTTTGTCCTCGGGGCCTTTTTAAGACTCTTCTATGTGTTCACTTAAATGCGTATGATTAGATATAGTAGCTAATACCATACGATAATTTTAAATGTACAGAGAGAGCCAATGAACTAAGAGCGGTGTTTCATTTTTATCCCCCCCCCCCACCCACCACTGACCATATGGACACAGCAATAAAGGTTATACTATTTAGTGGCTACTTAGCTCATCAAGTGAAAATATGATTTGCAGAAAGATTTCCGGGTGTGAAAGTTCCAGGCCATATAACAATCCATGCACATTATAGTGACTTTCAGACCACAGGAAAACCCACCTCTGTAGCGTGGTGGTATCATTCTGCCTCACGTGCAAGAGGTCGCGAGTTCGAATCTCGCTTAGGGTGAGTTATACGGATAAGGCTTTTACCGAGGTTTTCCCTTATCCTGAGAAGAATGTCTGATAACTTAAAGCTCAATGGACCTTGGGCTCCTTTGAGCATCATTTCACCCTTTCATCATCCGATATGACACTACGTTGGAGGACATTAATAAAGGAAAAAAAGCATAAGAAATGTTCGTCTGAGAAGCCTATAAGACAGCCCACGGTTCTTACCGTGGAAATATTAGAAGACAGGTCAACATTTGGAGACTTCCTCCCAAAATCGCTTAAGCTCTTTCACAATGTGCAGGCACTTCTTATTGTCTTGTGCAAAGAGCAAATAAATTGCTGAAGCTAAAGCCATATAAAATAACTGGGTCACATGCTTTTCAACCAGGAGATCCTGTAGTTGGCCAGACGATCCCGATGGATCACCAGCATCTTCTCTCAGGGTAGGACCTGGATGCGGTAGACTTCGCCAACGTATCGCTTCTCCAGGTGACACGGTCCTTGGCAATGTTGTTGGGTAGCGCTGCTTGACACGGGTAGGACGATGTCTGCCATCCTGCTTGAAACCTCTGCAGCAATCTCGTCGCTTGTGATGGGTGTTCTTCCACTTGCTCTTCACTCAGGTGTGTTGACGTACCATCCTGCGCAGAAGGTGGAAACAACCCACGGGGTTCCACGACCACCGATCCACCTGGTGCACCTTCTCAGCCACCTTGCTCCTGGTGGGTCGAACCACAACCTCCTCCAAGGTCATCCTGTCGACCTCCAGATGCTCTCTAGCACTCCGGAGTGTTACCTCGTCTTGTGCGACCCGCAGGACTCTCCTCTCAACGCCGATTGTCGCCTCGTGACTCCTGAGGACATCCAGTCTCAGTATCACCTCCTCAGCCAACCCCACGACAAACACCCGCAGACCCATAGCGCTCTGCCCCACGGTCATCTCCAGCTAGCCCTCCTTATCCACAGGCAAGGTGTCACCAGATGCCTCCACTATCTCGTAGAGTCGATCTAGTTTCCTCGTTGGCATATCCTTCACCAGATCCGGTCGAATCACAGTCAGTGCTGTACTCGTGTGCACTTGTACCCGTCACGGCTTTCCCTGTACCCTACCGTCCACGATGATGTTGTCTTCCATTCTTCTGTTCATGGCACTCAGTGTCACTCAATTGGATGGTTTCGGCACTTCCTTGCTTGCTCGTAGGCTTTCCTGCTGCCAGTCCTTCACGAAACGTCCTGGTTAGCTACATCCCCAGCACACTTCTCTAGGGAATCCTTGATGACGTCCCTGTATTCGGCATGTCGTACACCTTCTTTCCCCTAGACGGGCGAAACTGTCACCTCGACCACTAGGTCCACGCTATGCCGTCCACCTCTGGCACCCAGTTTGCTTGACACTGCCGTCAACTCTTCCTTCCAGGGCAGACGTTCCCCGATGTCCTCCACGAAGTTCACGCGCTGGCAGAGGTCTCCCACCTTCCCCTAAAGTTCTTCTGCATCTTTGCTCACGCTGACTGGCTCCCCACCGATCTTCGCCAGGAGCTTCATCCTCATCTTTTCCATTCCCGAATTCATTTCTGTCTTCACTTTTTCCTT
Organism: Tenodera sinensis; assembly: GCA_030765045.1. Classification (NCBI taxonomy): domain Eukaryota; kingdom Metazoa; phylum Arthropoda; class Insecta; order Mantodea; family Mantidae; genus Tenodera; species Tenodera sinensis. The sequence goes on from CM060964.1 coordinate 87,860,424, forward strand.
TACATCCTCCACTTTTACCCCCAGGGAGGCCTACTACGGTAGGTACGGGTTTGGCGCACCCGGGGCCCCAAGCCAACTGACTCACTTGTTGTGGGCTCGTTTTCGTGGTGAGGGAGTCAGTCAAAACGCCCACCCACGTGTGGACCGTGCGTGGAGACCCGTGTTGGTGGAAAGCTTTATCCTGGTGGTTGAGGGATGCGTATCTGAGCCCGGTCCAGTTTCTTTCTGAATTCGGGGAGGGTGCGCCCCTGAGGAACCCCTTCGGGTTCGTACTCGCAAGGGTGGTGCAGGACCCAGAAACCGGCTCCGCTCCCCTCTTGGACATACCTTCCCATGGGTGGCCGGAAGCCAGTAGGGTCGCCTTCCTGTCCGTGCGACGAGGGTGCCAGAGCACATTTTGTTCCCCTGCTGTACTGCTATCGCGACGCTCGCCGACGCTTCCAGCCTTGAAGGAAACCTAACGGGATGAAGAATGAAATGAAATGTTTAATGTAACGAAATGGAGGGATAGGAAACTCGGAGGATTTCCCAGCATTGGCCTGGCCACCCGGGGAAACCTCCAAAACAGTGCATAGGTCAGGTAGGTCAGCCACGGGGATCAAACCCGCGACCTATCGATTGCAACCAACAGACACTACCGCCTGAGTCATCATGCTCAGGTAATGAGAAGATAATACAACAGGTAAATGTTTGTGTTTTATATAATAAGCATGTTAGTGCCTATGACGTCTATTTTAAGTTATATTTATTGTTACACCCTGAGTGTGATGTTCACCGCTTCAGGTTAGCTGTGTTACCTTCTTCCCCTCGCCATACTATCCACACATACTCCATAGACGTTACCGCCTGAGCCATCCCTCTCAGTTATTGAGAAGATAATGCAACAGGTAAATGTTTGTATTTTTTATAAGAAGCATGTTGTATGTATCTATAACGTCTATTTTTAAATTCAAATACTTGTCGCACCCTGACTGTGATGTTTACAGTTTCAGGTTACCTGTGTTACCCCTTCCCCTCACCGCATTAACCACAACTATTTGCAGCGCGCACACATTTCAAGCAAAATTATATTTATCCTAGCTCTAATTATAACTAAGTTCGTTAACAGAGTTGCTAAGTAATTGCATACAACGAGAATATTAATAATATTAGAAATCAGTGAGCTCAGAAGATTATTTTTCTCGATGGTCACGGACTGCCACTTCCAAAGAAGTTAACTTGGTGGTCTGGGAGTGTGGAATCTTCATATTCACCAGCTGTTCCTCTGTTTCGTTTCTGTAATGCATGTTTCTGCACTGTTTTATTAAATAACTTTGTGACCAAAGAGAAGGCACAAAGGTTTAAAGGTTAATCCACTGTAAATAATGTAAAGCATAGTTCGATCGTTCTGACTGAGGACTGTTCCACAGCCAAAGGATATTTATAGGGCAGGTAAGGGAATTCTTGAATATAACTAGATATTAACAAAGCTGCAACTATATAAAGCACTACTTGAAAAAGTTATAACCTGCATATTGCAACGGACCTCCAACAGGGAGAGACCCGAAGACAGGGAGGGGGGTAAATGATCAGAGGCGAAGAAGCACTCAGAAGAGGTTCGGGGAAGTCTTGGCAGACATCTGGGGTGAAGAAATAATGTTAACCCTGAATCGGTGGGCTATTTATTGGAGCCAGCGGTGGCCGAAGACCCGGACCAGAGTCTTACAACACACAGACTTACCTTGGTCAACGTTAGACGGCGTTGCGGCGATCAGACCAGCGGACGGGCGTCGTGACAGACGACGAGAATACACGCAACAGACAACGTGAACAAATCAGACGCAACAGTCGTGACAGACGTAATAGAGGTAACAGACCGAAGGGTGTAAATTGCCCGTGATAATAAAGCTCCTATCTGCGTTTTCGGCACTCTTGATGCCTTGGATACTTGACCTGGATTAGCTTTCGTCACCTTGAAATCACTGGTGTAACCCTACCGTGGTGTTTGCAGCTCGATATGGCCGTTACAATATATGAAAACAAACAAATTTGTATATGAGAATAAATTCCTTTACATACCATAGAAATGGTTTTCCAACAGTGACTGTTTAAAAACCTGAAGGTCATTGCCTTGAGAAATGAATATTTTTATTTATACATTCCGCAAAGCGATATGAAAACCACGGCTCCAATTGGTAAGCCAACATCAACCGAAGCTTGCTTTTGTTTACTCTAAAAGCTATAAGTATTGAGTATTCTTTGTTTGTTTTTCCTGTAAGTTATTATTAGAAGAACAAAATGGTTTAGAAAAGGACGATCCTGTACAGATGCTACTTTTACAGTTAAGCAGATAATAGAAGAAAGAAGGAAATTTAACCTTGAAACACATATAGCTTTTAACGACTATGAAAAAGCTTTTGACCGTGTAAACAGGGAAAAGCTATGCGAAATTATGTCTCGAAGAGGATATACAAATCATTTAATTAAAGTGCTAATAGGTATACACAAAAATACAACAATCAGCGCACATATTGGAAATGGAAGGTTTAGCAAACGGATATATGTAAATCATGGTGTAAGGCAGGGCTGCAGTTTATCTAATATATTATTTAACATTTTGACCGTAGCGCAGTTGGTAGCGCGCTCGCCTCTGGCGCGGAGGACCCGGGTTCGATCCCCGGTACCAGCATGGGGATTTTATCCCCTCTGGGAGGTCTGGCACGGGGTGCACTCAGCCTCGTTAGGTCCCGGGGGGACCAATTGAGGAGCTACTTGATGGAGAAGTAGCGGCCCCAGGTCTAGAAGACCGCATAACTGGCCAGGAGGCCTCGGGGCGCTGACCACGTCCCACCCTCCAGTACTGCACCTCACCAATGACGCCTGTAGTGGGCAGAGGTGGGGGACGCAGCGGCTGGGGGGTAGGCCTTGGCCCTTCATGGACTGTCGCGCCGGGGTTTAACTTTAACTATTTAACATTTATATAGATGACCTGATGTGGATGTTTAAAATTAACGGAGGCATTCATATTGCACCAAATTTTACGCTTAAGGCGATGCTATTTGCAGTTGACCAGATAATTGTAAGTAAAACTGAAGACAAGCTGCAAAGGGCAGCGTATATTTTGTAGAAGTTATGTGATTATTATAATTTTAAAATTTCGACAAATAAAACAAAAACAATGGTGTTCCAAGGCAAATATACTGTTAGAACCAAAATTGGAATTAATAATATTATATTAGAGCAAGTCACGGGTTTTAATTATTTATGAACATATGTTCGCTATAAATCTGAAAATGATTTTAAAAATAAATTACCTATGTTCTAAAACATATGTGGTACAACAAACAGAAACCTTAGGACAAAAACGAGGAAAGAAATACGAATGAAGTTTTATAAAGTAATGGCCTTGCCTACTTTTCTTTATGGATCCGAAACATGGACGTTGACAAAAGCTGACATAAACAAGATACAGGCTGCCGAAATGAGATTTTAAGAACAGTAAAAGGATGCACACTTTTAGAAAAAACTCCAAATGAAAAAATAAGGGAAGAACTACAAATAAATCCTCTGGCAGACAAAATTACCACTTACAGGAATGAATGGAGAGAGTGTGCTAATAGAAGCCTAGAGAAAGTATCCCAAGGAAAGTGTTAAACTATAGGCCAATTGGAAAAAACATCCGGGAAGACTAAGAAAGCGATGATCAGACATGTTTTGAAGCCGGAACAGGTAGCATTGTCTAATCCATGGAGTGAAGAAGAAGAACAACAAGATGATGAAGAAGAAGAAGAAGAAGAAGAAGAAGAAGAAGAAGAAGAAGAAGAAGAAGAAGAAGAAGAAGAAGAAGCGGGCAAATATAGCGGGAATAACATTGGATGTAAGTTGGCAGCCACAACGTTGTCTACCAAGTTTACAAAGCTCGGGTTACACTATCGTGGAATCCCTCTGCACTCCCCTTCAGGCCCCTAAGATCATGGGCTTGAGAACAGACAGTAGCCTTGCTCTCGGATGTCACGCCGTATGAAGCCCTAATTGGATTCAACGCACAGCTTTCTGCTCACAAGGGAAGTACCCCAGCTCGAACGGCCAAAAGCCGCTACAAATCCATGTAAAATCCGTCAAGGTCGTTTATCTGTAAAACTCTGCAGTTAAGTGCAATCGATGTTTGAAGGATAACGAATCTAAAGACCAGGGAAGCACAAGTCACTGATGAAATAATACCACGTAACAGATAGTTATGTCTAGGGCTCCAATTTTTAGGTAAATACATATTTTGTTTGCCTTCTAATACGAAGTTAAAACTGAGTTTAGTATTCTGGATATTCTCACTGGATCAAATACTTGAAGTTCTATTGCACATAAAAACACATATTTCTGATGTTTAATGTAAATCAATAGTTTCGAATATTCACATAAATTACATGAAAATTGCATAGAAAACCTCTTTTTAAAATAGTTTCACATATTTACATAAAGTCACATAAAAGCAGCAGCAGAATTATTTTTAACAAGTCATCATAAAATTTCTTTAATCCACAATTACCTAGGCCAGATGTCGCAATTTTTTATTCATTTATGAAAGAACTGATATGTCAGCTATGGTATTCTTTCAGTTGAGTCTTAAGCACCTAAACATCCGAGCCCTAGTTATGACAGGCAAATTCACAAAATACATCAATGATATAAAATACATAATATTCCACTTCCTCCTGTGGTGCAGTTATCTTGTCTGATGATAACTACCTTGAGGCTTGCTTCCGTAATTAATATTTCCCCAAATATTAAGATGGTGGCAAAGCACAAACTGGGCATAACAAAATGCCCAATTAGGTTCAAAAGGTGACAAGTACAGGATTCAATGTGAAGCTATTTCTATTTTATGTTAAAGGAGCATTTTGTTTCCTTTTGAATTAAAAGGTTAAACGCTATATAAATACTTCTTATCTTTTTGGTTTTAATGTTTTGCTTTTGGAATACTAATTTGTTTGTGAATAATTACCGCATTATTGTAATTCATATAAAAAGGTTATCAACACAAAATGTATTTTAATAAATAATTTTAAACCAAACAAGAAGAAACAATAATAAAAATAGTACCCTTCGAACTATGTACACCCATGCTGTGCTATGTTTTGCTTAACACCACCGCTACCTGTGTGTATAGCAGAGCCTTCCTTGGAGCGCCTTATGACCAAGAGTGCTGCCAAGCTCACGAAACTATACTTGGGTTGACATCGCTGATCTAAACCGTAGACCAAATAATGTAGCGAGCGATTCCACGCACGAAAGTTTAAAATAAAATAAACAATCCAATATTTTAATTGTTCTTGTATAACTCTATCAATTGTAGCAGTTTTTCTGTATAGCGCTTATGATATACAGAATATATCAAAGTTACAAAATCCATTAATAGCAAAGGGTTAAGAATATGTACCACAGGTGAAGGGATGCCAAAAAGGCATTACCAAGGGTCATTAGCGAACGTCCCAAACATTAACGTAAACGAGATACAATTAGTTTGGCAAGGTCTTCAACAGAGAGAAAAAAAGAGCCTGCTATTGTATTTTTACAAAGTATCGGAAACCCGAGGGGTTTTGCCAGAGGGCAAAGTCTTGACTTAATGAAGTGAGGGCCATTATGGATGTTTGGGAAGCTAAAAAGGATAAAATGACTGAGGGACAGTAGGAGACAGGCATCGTTACGAGGGAGAGATACATGTAAGCAACACGGTGAAAGTTCGTTCCAGCGTTACGTTAAAACTGCATATTTCATTCTATTTAAAATTGTTCAGCAAAGCTTAAATGTGTAAAAATAAAACAAATAAAGAGTTCTAACAAAACTACAATATCGCTCTCTGTAACCACCACGGATACCCGAGATTAAGACTCATGTGTGAGCAGCTGTAGGCACCCATAATACGAAGCAGTCAATCGAGTGATATAAAATGCTTCAAATTGGCGCTCCAACGTGGGACGTGAACTTCAGAGAATTTCAGGAATGCTGAGCGTGAACTTCAGAGAATTTCAGGAATGCTGAGCGTGAACTTCAGAGAATTTCAGGAATGCTGAGCGAGAACTTCAGAGTACTTCAGGGAAGCAGAATAAGGTATGCGGAGAACTTCAGGGAGATGAACAACAAAGGTCGTGAACTCCAGGGAAGGTGACCCAGGACACAGCAGGAACGAGAGGATCCACATCGAATAGCAGTGCAGCAAGCTGATTAAGGTACTGAGTGAGAATTTTATCTACGTGTTGTAGTATATAGTCAATGTATTTAAGGAACGGGAAAATGATCGAGCAATTAGATATAAATATGGAAGTGCAGGAGGGTGATGAGAGAGTGGGAGAAGGTGTATATAGTAATGTAGATCATGCAAGGGACAGAGTAGCTGATACGAATATACAAAATCAGGGAGAAGAAACAGGGGGAAGCATGGAGACTAATGAAATATTAAAATCACTTATGTCAATGATGACGGGGTTAACAGAAAGTCAGAAAGAGATTAAGGAAAAGGTAGATCAGAGTCAGAAAGATTTAACGGGTTTAACAGAAAAGGTAGAAAAAAGTCAGAAAGATTTGACGGGTTTAACAGAAAGTCAGAAAGAGATTAAGGAAAAGGTAGAAAAAAGTCAGAAAGATTTAACGGGGTTAACGGAAAAGGTAGATCAGAGTCAGAAAGATTTAACGGGGTTAACAGAAAAGGTAGAAAATACGAGGGAGAACTTAACAGCTGACTTAGTCAAAATAGGAAATAAGATTGAGAAACAACAGAAGGTTTTAGAAAATTTCAAGGAGGAAGTTAGAAATGAAATAGAAAATGTAAGAAGTGAGGTTAGAAATAATCAGGAAGAGGTTAAAATTGAAATTGAAAATGTACGAATTGAAATGAGGGAAAGTCAGGAACAGGTTAGGGAAGAGATTAAAACAGTTAATAAAAATGTAGAGAAAGAAAATAGAAAACTAAGGGAGGAAATAACTACTGAATTAGCTAAGGAAAGGGAAATTAATAGCAAGGAATTAGAAATCTGTAGGAAAAGATTAGAGCAATCAGAGAGGGAAACTAGGAGATTAGCTGTGAGTGTAGATGAGGTAAATGACAAACTGAAAGAAAGATTAAATAACATATGTATGTCTGACAATGTTAGTGACTCTGTGAGTAGTAATACTATTACGGTAGCAGCACGGGACGAAGCGATGCATAGTGCGTCAGCGGACATTCCGATGTTAAATTTAAATGCTGGTACATCAGGTAATAGTAATACAAATGTTAATGTTAATGCACGCAATAGTCCACATTTGCAATGGCCCAACCATGTTTTGAATGAAATTTCACCACCAACCTTTGAAAACGAAGAATTTGATGACCCCAAGGCTTTTATAAATAGCATGCAAGAGTATTTTCTTGTAAAAGGTATTCCCGAGGAATATAAGATGACGGTTGTCAGAAAATGTTTTAAAGGCAACGCTTCAAACTGGTTAGAGTTATCAGTAGGATTAAGTAATGATTATCGGACATTTAAGGAAATTTTCTTAAATAGATATTGGGGAGCTAGCAGGCAGGCAAATATAAGACTGGAACTGAGTAATGGGAAATATAACCCGCATAAAGATCAATGCATGGTTAATTATTTTATGGCTATAGCTAGAAAATGTAAGATGCTTGACCCTCCGATGGGAGAAATAGAATTAATTAATTTAATAACCACACATTTTCCGGAAACAATTCAACACTATCTGATTATTGCGAAGCCGACAACAATAGCGGCAATGATTGACTTGTTAATCGCACTAGAAAGAAATAAGAGCCAAAACGAGGCAAGTAATGAGAGACCTTTTGGAAATAACCGATCTCCAACAAAAATTTTCGGGCAGGGGGCAGGTTCAGGTGATGTCAGGAATTTTGATGCTCGGCAACGGTATCATGGCCCAGTCCCTAAAAACAATAATTACCACCGGAAAAATAATTTTGAGCCTCAGGATAGGAGACATAATTTTGAGCCTCAGGATAGAAGAAATAATTTTGAGCCTCAGGATAATAGAAGGAGGGTTGAGAATTATCCACGGGAAAGAAACCCTCAAATTAATTACGTACAGGCAAATAGATATTACGGAGATAGAAGGGGGTACACTAGGAATCGATTTCCTTCGGGAAATAATTATCACCATGATAATAATTGGTACAGACCGAATTCCCCTAGGCAAGAAGAAAGAAATGGGAATAGCAGAATTTCTCCAAATCCGGAAGAAAGGGTAGACGCAATAAACGCGGTAAAAAGATTGGAAGAAACAAATTTTCATCAGGATTCAAACCCGGGACCTTCATATAATGGGAATGGGACAGGAGCCATTAGTAAGCTTTCGGAAAACTCCAAACCCAGTCAACTTCGCCTTCAGTGAAGATTGGGAATGATGAATGTTCTTATTATGGGAAGTACTTCGAAAATAAGGGACAGAGAAGGCAATGTTTGATCGAAAAACATAAAGAAAATACAGAGAATGAAATTTTAATTGATCCGCCAAGAATAAATATTGGTATTAACGGGAAATTATTTCAGGCTATTATTGATACAGGCGCTAATACTACTGTGTGTTCCCAAAATTTTTTTGAAAATTTAGTGAGTAGTGGTGTAAAATTATTATCTTTGCCAGTTTATGGGATATATTGCTCTGTAGCAGTAGGTAAAAGGAAAGAAAGGGTAAAATTTCAAGTGATGGTAAAGGTCGAGATCGCACATAAATGCATTGAAATATTATTTTTGGTTGTACCCAGGCTTGTTTTTGACGTAATAATCGGTTGCGATAGTCTTTATGCTTGGAATTCCATCATAGATTTTGAAAATAGAAGTTTTAAGTTTGAAACAGGACCTGACACCATAATTGTACCATTTTTAGACCATACTTCGAGGATAATTGTACGGGATCAGGTAGAGGAAGAAATGGAGGGGGAAACATTCTTTGTCGAGGTAATAAATATTGGAGCGATGGAATTAGCAGAACTAAAAGTTGGGAACTACGATGAAATAGAGGAACAAAATATTGCAAGTAGAGGTAATTATTTCTGTGATTTTGACGAAGAAAAGAAACCCCGAGAAAACCCAAAATTTAACTTGAAGAATAGTAATATAAATGAGTACGACGAAAGAAAGGACTGTGTCAAGATAGAAAATTTAATAGGATCTAAGGTGAACCAAGCTGAGAGACTAAATGAGGAACAGAAAAGAAAATTACGGGAACGTTTAATAGAAATCAGGGGGGTATTCTCGGAAAAGCCTGGAAGATGTAACTGTTACACACATTCGTTTGAAGTAGCGAATAAAATTGTCAAAGAAACTCTAAGTAGCCACCAGATAAAACTATATCATTGTTCTTATTATTTTCCTTCAGGGAATCCGACAGAGCGGATATTAAGAGAAATAGGGACTTATTTTCGAGTGCTTACTCATAATAATCATCGAAACTGGGTAAAGTATTGTCCCATCATAGAGAAAATTATTAATAATACTGTAAATACTACAACTGGTTTTGCACCGATACAGATAATGCAGGGAATTGACCCTGAACCCATTTTTAAAAATACTCCAAGAACGATTGAGGGAAGTCAGCCATTATCGGAGGAACAAAGGGCTAAGATCGTTTTTGACAGATTGCAAGAAAAAGCGGAAAAGAGGAAATCAAAAATCAGGAAACGTAAAAATAAATGGAATCCTCAGGTAGGAGATCTAGTCCTCGCTAGGGATCATAAGTTATCCAATGCGTTAAGGGAGAGAAGTCATAGATTAGAGCTATTATATAAAGGTCCGGTAATGATTACTGAGAAATTCGGAGAGCATACTTATGAATTAGTGGACTTAAAAACAAACAAATCGATTGGGAGATGGCATAAGCAGCTAATAAGACCGTATAGAAATTCCTCAAATAGTATCGAAAAGTAAGAAAAGAAATGGTGAGAAGTAGTTGAAAGAATGGTTGGATCATGAAAATGAGGGCCTAATTGTTTCTATGTAAACTTGTAAATAACTGTAAGAATAACGTAATTAATATTAAGCAAAGTGAATATATCGAGAAAAAAAAACAGTGAAGTGGATAATGTGCGTGTGAAAAAAAAAGAAAAAAAAAACAAATTAAAAGTGAAACCAGCAGAACAATCCATAACCATAAAAGACTTTTGATAAAAATAATTATATAGAATCAGAAGATCAATGTAAGAAGAAACATGTAAAATAATATTAAATCACTATGTAGTATTAAAAATATAACCCTATGTGTGTTGAGTGCTGATTTGTGTAATGTAAATATGTGAAGGGTATTCTATGTACAAGCTATGTCTTTAAGAATTTGAGTGTAAACCCTTTTAAGTATTTGTATGTAATTGACGAAAGATTTGCTGAACAATCGCGAAATTTTAACAAGAAAATGATTTTCGGGCAAGACATATACCTTATCATATTCTTACATAATATGATAATGTATATGGGGGGCATTTGTAGCAGTTTTTCTGTATAGCGCTTATGATATACAGAATATATCAAAGTTACAAAATCCATTAATAGCAAAGGGTTAAGAATATGTACCACAGGTGAAGGGATGCCAAAAAGGCATTACCAAGGGTCATTAGCGAACGTCCCAAACATTAACGTAAACGAGATACAATTAGTTTGGCAAGGTCTTCAACAGAGAGAAAAAAAGAGCCTGCTATTGTATTTTTACAAAGTATCGGAAACCCGAGGGGTTTTGCCAGAGGGCAAAGTCTTGACTTAATGAAGTGAGGGCCATTATGGATGTTTGGGAAGCTAAAAAGGATAAAATGACTGAGGGACAGTAGGAGACAGGCATCGTTACGAGGGAGAGATACATGTAAGCAACACGGTGAAAGTTCGTTCCAGCGTTACGTTAAAACTGCATATTTCATTCTATTTAAAATTGTTCAGCAAAGCTTAAATGTGTAAAAATAAAACAAATAAAGAGTTCTAACAAAACTACAATATCGCTCTCTGTAACCACCACGGATACCCGAGATTAAGACTCATGTGTGAGCAGCTGTAGGCACCCATAATACGAAGCAGTCAATCGAGTGATATAAAATGCTTCACAATGTCCATCCATTCTGCATACACAGGGTGGAAGTGAAATGATCCTGCAGACTGAAGGGGGTGAGAGACTGGATGTAAAAAAAAACAAATAGTTCTAATAGTTTTTAATTAAATGCGCTGTTAATCAGATAACTCCGTTTAAAGGTAAGAGTATGTGTAAGTATGGCACAATTTGTTGATTAAGCAATCTGCTTTCACTGCCGGCGCAATGAACTATTCTAACGCTCTATAAATACCATTGGCCGTGAGACATTAGACAATTCCGTGAAAAATGAGGTTATTGTTCACCGCACAGTATGCAAATATTACTTAGAGTTCTGCATTTCCGGATAACTACAAATATTTTATTTTCTGTGTTTAAGAACCTGAATATATCTCTCGCCTGCTCTACTTGTGAGGTATTCCAAAGTTTATTGTCACTCTGCGTGAAAACCTCTTGCGTTATTAATACTGTTATTCTGTGTTGTATTTAACAATATGCTACTAATAACTGCTACACCTTTAGGAAAGCATAATTTATAATTTCAATTTACACTCCACACAATAAGCTTAAAAAAATGTTTATGCAATTGCTTATAGGTTTGAAAAACGGGAAGTGTACGATTCTTCTTAATTTTTAATATAACCCTTTTAAAATGGCAATATTGTTATGCTTCATGCCAACACGTACATCTAATTACTGGTCTAAAAGATGAATTTGTATAACATGATGCATAAGTTATTTGAAGAGATGTTACCAACAGTTACTATAGTATAATTTAACAAGAAACTTATGAGCCCCGAAAAGCTCGAGTTAGTGACATATGCAACAGTAACGTTGCGTCAAAATATGTGTGCGTCAAAATATTTCAAGAAACGCAGGTAAACAAACCTGACACCGCTGTTTGTGTATAATAAATTCCATAGTCACAGATTTACAACTATTCACTTGGGAGCTTTAGAAGCAAAAAAGTACCATAATTTTAATCACTAACATTTATTGGCGTTATCGAGTGTGTGAAATCATTGGGATTAATTTAAAGTATCTGAAAATGCCTCCAGGATTTAAATTTGAAGTAACAGTTTGGAGTTATGCTCACCATGTGCTTGTAGACAGGCTTCACACCTTTTGCGGCCTTGACCAAAGAAAAAAAAAATTGCATGCTATTAAGTAAACATTCCCGGCGAACTGCACTGATCTCTGAATAAAGTAGACTCACTCTTCTAGCAAAATTAAGAGGGAAATAAATTATGCACTTTTTAAATTTAAGGCACACAAAAACCGTTTATTTTGAAATGCGCCAAAGGCAAAGGTTGTCGTTTATTCAACTTTCTATGAAAATGATCATAAATTAAGAATCTTAAACCAGCCACGTGGTGAGAATTTTTTTTATAAAAGTAGCAAAATAAAAGTAACAAAAGTACAAAACTACAAACTTTTGTGGTATTTCACTTTCTTGTTATTCACAATAGGACGAATTCGCTATTAAATTCTGCAGGAATATTTCACTTCCGTCCTGTATAATATTTAACTTTACATTCGCAGAAGGGGGTCGCAAACACATGCTATGGACAGATTCATGTTGTCTTACGCTAGGGATGGTAAGAAGTATCCCACTTACACTTTCACGGATCTTCGGTACCGACCATATGACTGTAAAAGAGTTTTTGGTGGGACGCATACCGCACAGACTGCCAACTGTTGCTATGATGTGGAATTTTCGCATGTTCACGCCGGACGCCGTGTTTGTTAGGCAACTTCTCGGACACACCAGTCATGTACCTCTGCGGAAGCATTAGGCGTATGCAATGCTACGCTCAGCGGCTAGATACGAATAACTGAGTTCATGCAGCGTGGCATAGCACACTTTGAAATTAATACCATACTATTCCACGCAAGTAGGTAGAGGAGGCCCATATTACATTCCACATAAAGATTCAATGTCGAGATCAGCAATGCAAGTATTGAGACCCACTGAATAAATAAAAAACAAATACTTGGAAAAATATGCGCGCGTGTATGTGTAAACAGCATAACTCAAAAACGAAATTCCGATGAATACCAATCAAACTTCGTATTTAACCCTTTCATGCCTGGTGTGGATTATAAGATACATAGGCTTTTTTTCCTATTTGGACTAGTTTTAACTTTTTTTTCTGCTATATTCTTGTTATACTGTCTGTCACCAATTAAAAATACATATTTGAAACGTTTTGGATTGTAAAAAATTATTTTTTTACAATTTATATTGTAAGGTTTTTTTTATAAGAAAAGAAGCAAAATCCATGCAACCGCAGTCAAATGATACCCCGTCATCATCCACACCGATTATTTTACGTGGGCCCTCCCCGTCCTTTACCACAGGCACATTTGACTGCGGTTGCCGAGACTCCAACTCACGACCTCAGGCTTTGAGTGCATGGCCAGTGCACTACGTGTTGCCTCAACGATCATGGCTATCCAAGCCAGCAGGCTGAAGGTGTCCCAGACCACCTAATCTAAACCGGCTTCGAATTAGAGGAAGAACGGCATAAGTAGCAAAGTAATTCAGGCATGAAAGGGTTAAATACAGTACTCTCAGAAGATGCTACAAGAAGACTCAAGAAAATCTCCCACCACAAGCTATCCCTACGCGGAAAGGTCTTTGATTTCTTTTTTTCTTCTTTATGTTCTCAGAAGTTCTAACAACTTTGCTTAAAATATCTAGTATTCAAGATATTTACATGACAAATAAAGTGTGTTTCCTGTATTTTCCGCGAATAGAGTGCCAAGTTTATGCTGTTATTCAGATCTAAAAAGGTGTACAGCAATAATATTTTCAGTTTTTATCAAGCCTTTGATTCACAAGAATGCCCAGGATTTTGCAAATTTGAAGAAAAAATTATGTTTATATTTGGTAGTACATAAATCTGCGAACGTTTTTCCTTCAATTAACCCAACAAAGAGCCGTCCAAGTGCGAAATTGTCTGTTGATAACTACCTTGAGGCTTGCTTCCGTAATTAATGTTTCCCCAAATATTAAGATCGTGGAAAAGTACATACTGAGCATAATAAAATGCCCAATTAGGTTCAAAGGGTGACAAGTACAGGTTTCAATGCGGAGGTTTTTTTTTTTAATGTTATAGGAGAAGTTGGTTTGCTTTTGAATTGAAAGGTTAAACGTTATATCAATACTTCTTATATTTTTGGTTTTAATGTTTTGCATTTGGAATACTAATTTGTTTGTAAATAATCACGTTGTTATTGTAATTCATATTAAAAGTTTAGGAACACAAAATCTATGTAAATAAATACTTTTAACCAAACAAGAAGAAACACTATAATAAAAATAGTTGAGTTCATTTACCCTTCGAAGCATGTACACCCATGTTGAGCTATGTTTTGCTTAACACCACCGCTTCCTGTGTGTATAGCAGAGCTTTCCTTGGAGCGCCTCATACCCACGAGTACTGCCAAGCTCACGCAACTACACTTGGGTTGACATCGCTATTCTAAACCGTAGACCAGGCGTGTCAAACAGCGCTCGCCAGGTGTGAAAATATTCCCCTATTTTCCCTCCCTTCAAATCGGAGAACGAGAAAAACAAAGCGAAAACCGGTTCTACAAGCGCGTGCTACTGCAGTTAAGGAGGGGTGGACTCCTCTCTTCACACCCTCGGAGTGATGTTTGACATGCCTGCCGTAGACCAAATAATGTAGCTAGCAATTTCACGCATGAAATTGCAAAATAAGCATTCCAACATTTTAATTGAACTTGTATAACTCTATCAATGTCCATCCATTCTGCATACACAGGGTGAAAGTGAAATGATCCTGCAGACTGAAGGGGGTGAGAGACTGGATGTAAAAAAAACAAATAGTTCTAATAGTTTTTAATTAAATGCGCTGTTAATCAGATAACTCCGTTTAAAGGTAAGAGTATGTGTAAGTATGGCACAATTTGTTGATTAAGCAATCTGTTTTCACTGCCGGCGCAATGAACTATTCTAACGCTCTATAAATACCATTTAAGGAACGTTGGCCGTGAGACATCAGACAATTCCCTAAAAAATGAGGTTATTGTTCACTGCATC
Source organism: Tenodera sinensis (assembly GCA_030765045.1). Lineage (NCBI taxonomy): Eukaryota > Metazoa > Arthropoda > Insecta > Mantodea > Mantidae > Tenodera > Tenodera sinensis. Next base: position 87,875,545 of record CM060964.1, read on the forward strand.
GTATGCAAGTATTACCTCAAATTCTGTATTTCCGAATAACCACAAATATTTTATTTGGCGTGTTAAAAACCTGAATATATCTCTCGCCTGCTCTACTTGAGAGGCATCCCAAAGTTTATTGTCACTCTGTGTGAAATACCTCTTGCGTTATTAATACCGTTAGTCTGAGTTGGATTTGACAATACGGTACTAATAATTGGTACACGTTTAGGAAATCATAATTTATAATGTGAATTTACACTCCGCACAGTATGCTTAAAAATGTTTATGCAATTGTTTATAGGTTTGGCCAACCGGTAAGTGTACGGTTCTATTTATTTTTTAATATACCCCCTTTTAAAATGGTAATACTATTATGCTTCATGCCAACACGTAGGTACAACTAATTACTGGTCTAAAAGATGGATTTGTATAATATAATGCATAAGTTCTTTGAAACACTTTGCCAACAGTATAATTTAACAAGACGCTCATGACCGCCAAAATACTCGAGTTAGTGATATATGCAACAGTAACGTTTTTGATAAGATTTGTGCGTTCAAAATATTTCAAGAAACGTAGGTAAACAAAATTGACACCGCTGTTTGTGTATAATGAATTCCATAGTCCCAGATTTACAATTATTCACTTGGTAGCTTTAGAAGCAAAAAGCGACCATAAGTTTAATCACTAACATTTATTGGCGTTATCAAGTGTGTGAAAGCATTGGGATTAATTTAAATTATCTGAACTTGCTTGCCTAGAGGATCTAAGTTTGAAATAAGAGTTTAGAGTTATGTTCACCGTGTGTTTGTAGACAGGCTTCACACCTGTTCACCAGTTGCGACCTTTAAAAAAAAAAAAATAAATAAATAAAAAATAAAAAAAAAAAAATAAAAAAAAAAATTGCATACGATTGAGCACAGATTCCCCGCGAACAACGTCGATATCGGAATGAAGCAGACACAACCTTGTAACAACATTAAGAGGGCAACAAATTATAGACTTCTTAAAATTAGGGCACACAAAACCGTTTATTTTATTGAAATGCGCCAAAGGAAAAGGTTGTCGTTTATTCAATTTTCTGTGAAAATGATCATCACCTTAAAACACGCACGCTTGAGAATATTCTTTATAAAAACATTTTCCCTACAAAACTACAAGCTTTTGTGAAATTTTACTTTCGTGTTATTCACAATAGGACGAATTCGCTATTAAATTCTGCAGGAATATTTCACTTCCGTCCTGTATAATATTTAACTTTACATTCGCAGAAGGGGGTCGCAAACACATGCTATGGACAGATTCATGTTGTCTTACGCTAGGGATGGTAAGAAGTATCCCACTTACACTTTCACGGATCTTCGGTACCGACCATATGACTGTAAAAGAGGTTTTGGTGGGACGCATACCGCACAGACCAACAACTGTTGCTATGATGTGGAAGTTTCGCATGTTCACGCCGGACGCCGTGTTTGTTAGGCAACTTCTCGGACACACCAGTCATGTACCTCTGCGGAAGTATTAGGCGTATGCAATGCCAGGCTCAGCGGCTAGATACGAAAAACAGTCGCGCAGCAGCGTGTGTAGGGAGAGGTCGTGTTTTGGCAAGAGCTTTGTTCGCTTGTTTTGACCTTCACCTTACGTGACTTTGCACCAGCTATAACTTGCTGGTTTTCATTACACATTTTTGTGTGTTAAATAAGTGCGATTTTCTAGTAAAGTAAAAAATGTATATAGAACGAAAGAACACATTAGTACTAACGTTTGTGGATCGTGATGTTCCGAAACCGTCTCCATACGAGCTACATGAATGGATTCACGATATATTTCGATTTGAAGAAGAGGAGCTGGAAAGGATTCAGATAAACAACTACACCCGGCAAATATACATCCAGTGTAAGGAAGCGATGCGAGTAAAAAGGGCCACCGAGGACACTAACGGTGAGTCAATTTTTACCTATAGTAATGGACAAAGAGGTAAAGTCACCATAACAACGGCAGGTCTAGGGTTTCGTATTGTTAAATTATACCATTTACCCAAGGATTTAAACCAAGAAATTGTGCGACAACATCTAGGAAACTACGGCACAGTACTATCACTATCCATGGATACTTGGGGGCCCACGCTTCGATACAAAATCAGTAACGGAGTACGCACTGCAAAGATGGATTTAAAAAAGCATATTCCCTCATATATAGATATTGCCGGATATAAAAGCTTTATAAGCTATGAAGGTCAACCAATTACATGTGCGGTGTGTAGTGAAACAGGACATTTACGAAACAACTGTCCCAGACGGAGGGTAATCACGCAGACACCACGTCTAACAGACCCGCCCACATGGTCTAAACTAGTACAGGGAGACTTCCCCATTAGACGGGTACCGGTGGAGTTGCCACAAGACACAGTTATGACCTCGGCAGAAATGACGACTACTGATAAAGAACAAATCACTGCAGCTCAGTTTTCAGGAAAAGATACCGTGGTCGAATCACAGAGGGAAACTGTAATCAATCCTAAACAGGCTGAAAATTTACTGATTGATGATGCTGATGCACAAAGTGATGCCCCGATAACGAACTTTACCACTATTCCAATGGCAGAGGAACCCTCCGAGGTGACACCAGAAACTTCAAATCTAACATCAGAAACATGCGCAGACTCTCCACTAACGACAGATATGGAAGTAGTGCCCACAATTCCCAATAATATTAGAAGCCGCGACCCCCGCGTGAAAAAGAGACGTACGGAGAGTAGCAAGGGTAACCGAAAGAAAGAGAAAACTGAAGAATCTTTCGAAAATGACCCGGGTACTCCCACACCGCTATCATAATGCCTGATGTTTCTTCTTGGCTGTTCCTATTCTACCTCATCTACTTAATTTGCATGACTTATACCCGTATTTATGCCACCTTAAATGTCAATGGTATACGCAGTACTACTAAACAACTTCTCAATAATTTCATTTTCAGCCATATTGACATCCTACTCCTGCAAGAGGTGAACACCGATAATTTAAACTTCCTTGGTCCTCAGTATAACTACATTTGTAATGTAGGCATTGACAATAGGGGCACAGCAATAATATACAGATCGACTTTGAGAATTACCCATCATGAGGAACATCCTAGTGGACGCATTTTAGCTATGGTAATAGACAATGACATCTTAGTGGTGAATGTGTACTTGCCATCCGGCTCCAATAAACGACGAGACCGTGAATCTCTCATTGCAGATGATATGCCATATTTCTTTCGTCACAGCTATAATTACTTGTTGCTGGGTGGTGACTTTAATTGCGTGTTACATGCCAAGGACCAACGAGGAACTTATAATCCGTCGCCCGCACTACAGCGCCTGTCTTCGGAATTGCAGTTAACTGACACTTGGGAATATCTACATGGAAATGAAGTTCGCTACACTTACTGTCGCGCTACCTCCGCTTCACGAATTGATAGGATTTATGTTAATGGCCTTCATCGAAACAACATCCGGAATGTCCTTGTTGTACCTGCCGCAATAAGCGACCATCATGCCCTAATTGTGAAGATGACAGCATCCACTCCTTTGCCCATCCTTGGTAGAAGCTACTGGAAATTAAATAATGTTCTATTATATTATGAGGACGTACAACAACAGTTTCGTGAAACTTGGGAAAACCTTAACGTACGAGCGTCCAGGTCTCGCTACCAGGAGCTTCAACAGTGGCTTTTGATTTATAAACCAGCGATACAATCCTTCTTCAAATGTGTTGGTAAGGCTAAGGCTGCCGAACGAGCTAATAGCCAACACTATTATTATGCCCTGTTACATGATTTAACTAATCAACAGAGTACCGGCAACGACGTCAGTGGCAGGATAACTGCGATAAAATTAAAAATTCGTAAAATTCAGGAGTCCATTTTAGATGGTATACGGGTGCGTTCTCGTGCCCTCTCTATTACCGATAATGAGCGTGCTGCTTTGTACCATGTAGCTTCGGAGAAGAAACGACACCAACGTAAATTCATATGTGATATTTCTACTACCAATGCTACTCTCCTACGCACTACGCCTGAAATTCTCCGAGGGGCAGAGGAACACTTCCGACAGCAATACGGTGAACATCCTACTCTTGATTCCTCAAAAAGAGTACTTTATGAGGCTATCAATAAAACTGTGAATCCTACTGATAAGGATGAATTGGACGCACCTATCACCATGGACGAACTTCGGGACGTGATTTTTAAAGCCAGCAACAATTCTGCACCAGGACCAGACGGTATTAACTATACTTTTTACAAAGTATTTTGGACGATCATTAAAGACCGTCTGCTGCAACTGATGAATGCCACTTTTGCTATGAGCGACCACTTGTCAGGGTTTAATGAAGGAATTGTAATTTTAATTCCAAAATGTATAAAACCACACAATTTTAACAGCTTTAGGCCGATAACACTACTGAATACGGATTTTAAAATTTTTACAAAGATTTTAGCCAACAGATTGGATAAAGTACTGCCAGCCTTGATTGGACCGGAACAAACTTGTGGACTTCCAGACAGGAAAATCTCACACAATTTGATACAATTAAGGGATGCTGTGGTATATCTCGAGGAACATCCTGAGGAAGAGGCGGCCTTGTTGTCATTGGACCTCGAGAGAGCATTCGACAATATTGACCATAATTACATTTTTGGTGTCTTGCAGCACATGGGTATTTCTGATCGTATCCTGCAAACCATTAAAATAGTGTACAAGTCTGCATACTCCAGAATCCATATCAATGGATATTTTACTAGGCCAATTCCCATTTTGAGTGGTATACGACAAGGTTGCCCATTATCCATGTTATTGTTTACAGTTTGTACTGAACCTCTGGTGCGATTGATGAAGAAACACTTATTTTCACCTACAGTGCCGACAAGACTGCTCACCATAAAGACTTATGCCGATGAAATGACTCTGCTACTCCGCTACCATCATCAAGTTTTCCTACTTCCTCACATATTACAGTTTCATGAACAGGCATCTTGTGCGAAGATTAACTATCAGAAGTCCTACTTGATACCTTTTGGGACCTGGCCTCGGACGTTAACTGTGGATGATGTTCCCATTAAAGACCACGTCACTATTCTAGGCCTCCAAATCACCACGAACGTCACAGAAATGGTCAACTTAAATTGGACATCTTTACTCAATCGCATCCATTACTACCTACAGCGCAACTTGAGTAGAAACCTCAACATTCTCCAGAGAGTTTGGTTTGTTAACCTCATGGGATTATCCAAGATTTGGTATTTGGCCCAAATTCTGCCCATCCCGTTAGAGATTTCCCAGCGCATCAAGCTGGCAGTGTCATATTATCTGTGGAATGGACATGTATATAAAGTGGCAAAATCTCAGCTGTGGCGTCCCATCATGAATGGAGGCCTAGGACTCATTAAGGTTTCCGAAAAATGTTCAGCACTGTTAATTAGAACTTCCTTACAGATGGGACAATTCAAGGACAACAAACAACTTCACTCCAGCACTGGAACATTAATGAACCATGCCATTTATTGCCGGATGGTGAAATGTATTACCACTTTACCTGCGAATTTCGTCTCTGGGGATCCAATTCCCACTACAAAGATCCTCTACCGTCATCTGCTGTTACGGATTCCTTCTACTCCCACAATAGAGGGAAAATATCCCAATATTCCTTGGAAGAATATCTGGAGAGTTTTTCGCTACGCTGATATCCCGACGGACTGGAAGGCCTCTGTCTACAAGATGCTCAATGCCATAGTACCCACAGCAGAAAAACAATATCGCCACAACATCTGCAATTCACTGTATTGTTCTCGATGCCACAACCTTGACACCCTTCTACACTGTCTTACAACGTGCATTCCCGAAACTTGGCATTGGATACAACATAAAATTCGCTGCATTACCAGGGCAGATAACCCTAATACCATTCGCAGGGCGATCCTGCAGCTAGATATCCAGGTTAAACAACACGTCTTTCCCCAAATATGGCTTATTATGGGCTATATCCACTATATGTTGCAGGATCCATCTCCTAGTGTCCGTGGCCTTGAGAGATTTTTAACGGAACATAGGACGTGCCTCAAAAGGAAAAAACGTGACTTTCTCTTGATGCTACACCCTAACATAGATGTCCTTTCTGTGTAAAGGATTGTGCCAGCTGGATGGAGGTATTACCATCTCGGAAGTGTCATCGCCCAGTTGCCAGATGAAACCAAATGGAGGATCAGCAAAGGTAACTGACATCATACAATGAACAGTAATGTGCTTTACCAAGTGAAAGACCGTTACCAAAATGCAGCAATGGTTTAGTATTGTACACCCGATTGTAATTTCAATGTATTGTTTCTTTTATCTAATTTAAATAAATAGAAAAAAAATAAATAAATAAAAAATAACTGAGTTCATGCAGCGTGCCATAGCACACTTTAAAATTAACACCATACTATTCCACGCAAGTAGGTAGAGGAGGCCCATATTACATTCCACATAAAGATTCAATGTCGAGATCAGAAATGCATGTATTGAGACCCATTGAATAAATAAACAAATTCTTAGAATAATATGTGCGCGTGTATGTGTAAACAGCATAACTTAAAAACGAAGTTCAGATGAATACCAATCAAACTTCGTGTTTAAATACAGTACCCTCAAAAGATGCTACAGGAAGACTCAAGAAAATCCACCATAAGCTATCCCTACGCGGAAGGTTCTTTGATTTTTTATTTTTCTCAAAATTTCTAACAACTTAGATTAAAATACCTAGTATTGAAGTCAAATAAAGTGTCTTTCCTGTATTTTCCGCGAATAGCGTGTCAAGTTCTCTTCAACTGAGGCTTTTTCCTGGTTTTCCTCAACCCTCATAACATGCAAATGTTGAGAAGGTATCCTAAACTTAAGCCTGGTGTGCTGCTTTCCCAAGTGCAGTCTCATTGCATGCTTGGGCTCTTCCATTTCATTTCGGGCAGCAGGAAACCTTCCAATTTTTGGTGATTCAATTTTCTGGCATCTACTACTCGTAAAGTAGATGTTAGGTTAATGCATTTTGCAAAATCGCAGCTACGATAAACAAGTGATTCAGAGTTTTTTGCAAGGTCAAAGTTACCATAGTTTGATAACATTACGTGATTCTGAGACTCACAGCTCAGAAACTATTCAGCGTAAAATTCTCAAATATAATTTAAAAAAAGGTAATATTGTGTAGTTTTAGTTTGTGGTGGCATTCATTTTGTTTTTAGAACTTAATTTTACTGTGATTTTCATCAGATTTTGTGTTTCCTCTAAGAAATGCCACTTTGAATGTAATAAATTATGTCATATCGAGCAGAACTTATTTCAAAGCAATATTAATTAGCATTTCATGGCATCTTCAACAGACTGTAGAAAAAATAAAAAGTTAAAGAAACGGCGTCAAAACCACTAGTCGCACTGCACCATACCACACAATACCCATGAGCCATGCCAAGGACATTGTTCATCTGCACTGTTTATCTTCTGTTGTGAGAGGTGCTGATAAGTGAGACGAAAGGGTTCTTAAACAAACAACCCTATTTTGCTCCCGTGACCTATGCAGATCACTTTCTTAATTTCTTAATTTAAGTCGTTGGCAATAGCCAAGGCAGATTGTGAGATCAAGGGCCTCCTACCAGTGTCCTATGTGTGCGGTGAAAGTGGGTCATCGTATGATGGAGTAGGACACTCCGACGACCGAGCGATCTTCAAGGAACAAACGCCAAAACCAGCCGGCACTCAGCCAGGTCATCACAATACCACAATTTCAATAGCAATAGTGTTGACAAAGCTAGAATTCTAGCGCAAATACATAACTTTAATCAATAACATAATTAATCACTAACACTAGACATAAGCTAATGACTTGCAGGTCTATACCTGTGTAACACTAGATATAAGCATAAAGATTCCATGAATGACACATTCTCGTACGCAAATACTAACAATGTTCATCATTAAATACTAGCATATACAATAAGAACTGGCAGGCCTACACCTCTGCAACACCAGACATAAAACTGCACGAGTACTAAACATTAAGCTAACAATCTAGTTAATGACTGGCAGATCAATACCTGTGCAAAACTTACATATCAAATACATGTAATTCGCTTGGTCCTGTCCAGGTTTCATGGACATTACCAAGAAGTAACTCTAGACACGCTCGCATGCAGAGTGCATGGAGGGGTTTTTAGTGAGTACACCACCACACAGGAACCTTCACACCATTGGCCATAGCATACGGACCTTCACCTGTAACCAGGGTGTTCCCCTCCACAGTAAACAAAAGACTTTTTTATGGCTGGTGGCCGCAATTGTTGCCACCCTTGCCGGCCAGACTGGGAACTTCGACAACGTCTGCAGCTGCTTTGAAGAGCCTTACTAGCTGTAAAAAAGCGAGAAGGGATTCCGAGCAATCTTCACCAAGTGTAGAACGCAGACCGCTATTCATGGCCTGAGACGCCCGGCAATCAGCGCACCAGTTCCACTTGGCAGCTGCAGCATTTGCCCGCACAGAACAGGTAACTATACACTGCAGATTACACGAGGGATAGTAAGGCCACAGCCAACAGTCTTTGACTGGAACCAAGGCACCTTAACGGGTTTGGTCCGCTACTAGCCATGCTTTTCAGCACTTGCTAACTGCCTCTTTCTCTCTTTCTATCACTTTTTCCTCTTTTCTTTCTAAGCTTAAGTTCCCCCGAGTTAGGCCCCCGTTAAGCTTTTATACTCTTCTCTTTTCCTTCTTCTTAGGTTAATTTAAGTCAAATGCCTTTAGTAGGCACTTAGATAGAGAGGTAGGACAAACCTGCCTGCTATCTATCATTTTATGAAAGCAGGGCCCTCGATGTGGTAAAATGTGTAATAGGTCGGGGGAAGCATTACTAAAAAATTCTACAATAATGTGTATAGTACTGTTTATTAAAAATACCAAAATAAGCTTATTAAAATAATATGTAAAGTCTTTTCTGATATTACTTCACAAAAAATCTTTTCAAATTAATGTATAACCATATTGGCACTTCTCTCTTTGAAGAATATCACAGTAACATGTCCAAATTCTACAACTAAAAGTTACTAATTCCTTTAAGCCTTAAAATTGCAAAAGAATCAACAATAAATTTTTTTATAAAATGCACAACAATATCTCAATTAAAACACTATAAATATTAATTGAGAATGGCAAAAATATCATTTCATTCATATTTAATAAAATGTAAATCAGCATCTGTACAAAAGTTTAAAATTAAATTGGAATGCATCCATAACAGCTCAGCTTGTTATTTAAGGCTTGTAACTGCTTTAATTGCTGCATCTTCCAAATCACTTGCAGACTGAATGGAAAGACCACAATTGGACAAAATCTTCTTAGCTTCTGTCACATTTGTGCCTGAAAAAAATCCTAATACTTTATCTTTCATACAAAAGTTATCATAATGAGCTTAACAAATGGAACAAAATAAATGTGCACTTTCATTCTTTGTTGCATGCTTCAATGTGCATTCCTTTCAACATTTATGTTGATTTTGAGATGAACAGAGTGGTCAATAAGTTCATGGGCCAGAGTCTGAAGTTTAGGGAAAAGCAGAATCCAGATATATTACCAGTTGCTGTGATACATGGCATTCAATTACACAGATCCACATGGACCCTCAAAGTAGTGTCTGTTATGATCGTATGCGAAAACAAAGTTGTTACATTAGCATTACTTTAATAATGACATTCAGATAATGATTTTGTGGTATTTGTTGTGCTATGCACGTCTACTATTGTTGGTACAGCTGCTGCTGAAAGTAATGCTTATAGAGTGAGTGAGTGAGTAGGGTTTAAGGGCCTGTCGACAGCTAGGTCATTAGAGCCCCAAGTGAAAAAGATAAAACAAAATGGTAAAACTCACCACCACTTAACACTCATAATTAAATATTTAAAACAGACAAAAGCTAAAACAGTTAAAATTTAAAACTGGTCTAAAAGGTAAGCTAAAATCAGTTAAAACTGGTAAATTGATCTCAGAAGGTAATCAGATAAAATGTAAAAGGTAAAAAATAAAACCACGAAGTAAACTACTAGTCAAACCTGCTCACCAAAGCCAATACTGGCGACGAACCACAGCACTGTATTAACAGCTACCGGGTCGTCGCCTAAAATGAACTTCAAAGTAGAACCCAGGCCAAACAGCTGGCATTCACGAGTGTAACGCGGACAATCAATGAGCACATGGGCCACACGAAGCTAAACGCCACAGGTGGAACAATGCTTATAGATATTGGCAAGGAAATCTGTATGGTTCTTCTTGTAGCAGTCATGATGCCCTCGTCCTAATGAAATCTATACTCACGTAACTTTTCATTCAAGTGGAGAAAGAAGAAGAAATTGCATGGCATGATTAGCTGAATACGGAGAGTGTGGCAGGCCAATGATCTGTTGCCTTAGGAGTTTCTCTTAGATAAGCAAAGAGCAATGTACAATGACCTTGTTGTGGAGCAACAATCAATTCTTCCTATGCCAGCAACAATCAATTCTTCCTATGCCAAAACTCAATTTACTCATGACAAATGCTGTAGAATTGTGCAGACGGCACACAATCTTTTTTAGTTATTCCATCTGCGTTGCATTCTATGTGAACAATTCCAATGAATTAAAAAAAAGCACAAAAATCACTTTGCCTTTTGAGCTTTCTTGTCTCGAATTTTCCTGTCGTGGCAATAATGGCAATTTCTAGGTACCCAATTCTCATTTCAGTTTTGGATCATAAAGAAAACATCATGATTCATCCTGTTCAATCCTGTTATGATCCAGTAAAGAAACATCAGATAGTCAGCATTACTCCGCAAATCACCATTGGTGTTCACATTGGTCTTGCTTCAGAACCCAGGGCGAAATAGCTTGTTTTATCAAAACATGGTTTTAACACCTTTTCCCCAAGTTAAATAAGATAATCACTTTGAATGATCGAAGGAGAACTAAAAAGGTCAATACTATGGCTGCAATTTGAACCATAGATCTTCCACTGTTAAAGTGCAGCTGCTCTTAAAGGGGAACGAAACGCAAAAATCATGTTTCTTCCTAAATGAAGGAAATGACCTTTAAAATGCAGTTGTAAGATTGCTTTCTAACTATACGATATTGTTAACACTGCAAACGAAATAAACACCTCATAAGTCATCAACTCCATCCACACGCGACCGGTACATGGAAATTCACAACTTACTTTCTGCTGCATGTGCACTAATACATTCTCATAAATTGTGCTTGCTGGTACTGAACTTTAAGAGTAGTGTGCTTTATAGTAGTGTTTTGGTGATAGCATTACTGAGTAGGTTTAGTATTATGCAAACGAGGTAATATTGTGAAAAATAGAATGCCTTAATGTTGGTTTTTTTTTAAATTAACATCCTCCAACGTAATGGCATATCGGACGGTGAATGAATGAAATGGGTGAAATGATGCTCAAATGAGCCCGAGGTCGATGGAGCTTTAAGTTACCTGACATTCGTCTTCTCAGGATAAGGGAAAACCTCGGAAAAAACCTTACCCGGATAACTTACACTGCGCGATATTTGAACTCGCGACCTCTTGAACATGAGGCAGACACTCTAACCATCATGCTACCGAGGCGGGCCCTCAATGTTGTGCATACAGCTGCAATATGAGAAGCGGAACATAAAAGAGAATTCCTTCACACTCGTTTCCAAAGATAAACCTCCCAAAAGATGCAGTATATGGGTAAAATTTTGCAAAAGAAAATATTTTTGCATGGTCCCATTACTTGCTTATGTTTCTTCCATTTTAAGGGCACAATTATGAATAGACATTAAAAAGGCAGCTTATGCCAGATGAAAATTTCAGAGGGCCTTTGCTAAAACCTAGAATTATTCCTACTTAAGGAAAAATGAAGATACTTCAAATTCTAGTAAGACAATTGATTTTTCACCATCCTGATCCAAGAGCAAATGACAAAGAATAGAATGATAGGCTAGAAATCGTAAAAATGCTGCTTCTGAGTTCCGTGATAGTGTTACTTACAATAAGACTGACAACAAAGGGGATGATGATAAAAGTAGTGAAAGAGAATTCAAAGTAGAAGGTGATGAAAAAATAAAATAAAAAAAAAGGAATTCAGAAATATGTGAACTAGATACTGAATTCGTAAGGAAATATACCTACAACCTGAAAACATGTACGAAACAAGAAACAATGAGGAAGATAAGGATAAGCTGAATGAAAATTTATACAAAACTGATATTTCAGATTTTTATACAAGTGATAAAGAGGAAGAAGAGGGGGGAGGAGGGTGTTTCATCATATGAGTCATTCCACATCAAATCGCACAAAATATGGAAAAAATTGACCTTAATATTTCAGATTTTTTTGACAATGTTTTTACATGTTTTGGAACAAAATGCATTTGACTCATGTTTCTTCGCTGTATAAAAAAAATTTATTTTTGGTAGATAATTTTTGAAATGTACCAGAAGTTGCGCGCTCCTCACCCTTCAATCAATCATACCTCTGATTGTAATCAAACAAATTACTTGATCTTTGGCTGAAATTAAAGATAAATCACAGTCTTTTGTGAGGTATTTATTAGAAAATTCTATTAATTATTATATTAATATTATATTTTATACAATTCAATTTTTAAGGTTAGATATAAAATAAACTGGATCTGAAAAAAAAAAAACTAAAACTACATTGAAGTTTACTCAATATTCTCAGAAAAAATCAGAATGGAGTCTCTAATAGTTCAGTTGTAATTAAATTACTTATAAATCAATGCAGCAGACTCATGTGAAAGTGGCAACGGCCACCATAACCTCGCGCAATTGGCAAGTTCCGTTACGGCAACTGTTGACTGCTTGAGGTCCCATGAACGTTGCAACAGTAAAGCAAGGAGAACACTACTAGCTGACACTATTATATGTACACTATTAGCATTTTCAAAATGTTTTTTAATTTTATTGCATGACCAATCTTCAAAAATTGTTAAAATTTTAACTTTCAATGTTTTATCATCTGTTGTGCAGAAGGATTCAATTAATTTTGTAGTAATGTCATTGTTCTCTGATTTATTTATTTATTTATTTTTTTTTTTTCATTAGACTACTAAGTATGGATGCCAGTATAAATAACCATTTATGGTGGGCTGCACAAAACTGTAACAGTGCCATGTTAATTGAAAAATTCACATCAATTCTTCATCATATAAAAATGAACATAAATGGCTACAAAATAGTGAATGGAAGGTTGGTGGACATGAATTATTGGAAGAAGACCAAAGAAATAAATTATGGATTAAAGGCAAATCAAATGCTTATCATGCTCTGGAGAAAATTATTTTGAATAGCAGCTTCTTAAAAGATTTGGCTCATATTCAGCACTACATCCACACTGGAAGTTTGGAGAGTTATCACAGTCTTAGTCTCAGATATGCTCCAAAGTGAATACATTTTTTATATGATGCTCTTTAACTTGTAACAATTGCAACGCATGGAATCAGCATGGTCTTCAGTGTTCACACTGTCGGAATCGCTATCAGAATGGTTTAAATCAAAATTGTACTTTTTTGGCTCAGACTGATTAGGGCAGATACCAAGTTCACTCATTTTCAAAGCAGATGTTGGACCGCTGTTTATCATCTAGTTGGTATTAATGGGTGAACCTTATTTGTCATTTAAAACATCACATCTTGTCTGAGTTCAGTGGAACTACTGACGTCACGTGTCAAATCATCGTCAACTGCAAGTAACAAGAGAACCACTCATCTTGGGACAGTGAAACTGCCTACATTGCTATCTATTTTTGACAACAAATCAACTAATGTGGCAAATAAAATATTCATTTTTGTGTATCGTTTCCCTTTAACCATTGAGCAGCCATTGAATGGCCTAATATTTGGAAGATTATCATTGTTGGTAAAACTAACCTTTTGTGACATGACTTCCTAATGCAGAGATGTAAATCCCATGTTTCTTTGGCTGTTATCTAGGAAAACTTTTGAATGGCCTATGCAAGGTATACATTTCTAATTAAAATGTTTTCCATATTCCTGGGAATTATTTTTTCTCTGTGTTTTGATTGTAAACACATTTTCTCTCTGGGCCACTTTTAAATGAAAGGATTAACTGAACTAATATACTTCATGTTTTACAGTGGAAAAATAAAAGAGCAACAATAACTGCAATCTTACCTTCCAAGCGCACCACCAAAGGAACGTTTAATTTCATTTTCTTTGAGGCATTTACTATTCCATTAGCTATTGTTGCACAATTGACTATGCCTCCAAAGACGTTTACTAAGATAGCCTTCACATTTTTGTCTGAAACACAAACATATAAAACAAAATGTAGACATTAAATTGTAAAATGCATAGCTCTATGCAATCTCAGGAAACCCAAATTTATGATATAAATCATCTTCAAGCAATGTGGTGTATGGAGCACAAAGGTTAATTGTTCACCAGTGATGTTAAGGAGGATGATAATTTCTTTCATAATGCTAGCAATTGTCCAACTAATATCAGCATCACCATTGTCCTAAAATTCTATGCCAAGACAGTTCTTTCAATTGCCAATAAATCCACTAATACCAGGCTGTTACATTTAAGTACATTTACATGCCATTATTCCTAGTTGGGATTGAAACTGCAACTTTGGGTGCAGAAAGCTAGAGCTTAATTAGCCCACAGTGATGTAGTAAAGATAACACTACTCTGCAATTAAATTCCTGCCTGAGATGTTTGTTTTTAGAGTATTTGTAGCATGCTAAAATCAAATTCAAAGTTGGAAAGTTCCTATCATGTACCACTCTTCTCTTATATTAACTTTCTTATAATAGATTACAAGTGTATTTATTTAATTGCAATAATTTAACACATGTAGTTTTATAAAAATCAACTGTATTCAACATTTTTAAAGCGCTTATGGTAAAAACGGAGGACACTGTATGTTTCTCAGGAGTGCAAGCTCATAAGGAAGTATGAACAAAATAAGGTGGTCATGCAACTATATTTATGGGATATAGAAATTTCAGCCACTCCTTGTGGCATCTTATCTTTGTAAGCACTTAACCCATCATTTCCTTAGTCATCATAAGTATCTTTTTTCTCTGAGACCATAGTAGTCTGTGTTTCATCTCAAAACGATATCAGCTTGAAGTTTTATTGTGGAGTAGAATGTTGAGTATTTAGTTGAGTAGGAAAGTGTTAATCATGTTGAATCAAAGATGTATAAATAATCCAGACCACTTTTGTTATATATGTGATAAATGCACATTGCCTAAGCAGAGGTGTAATATCTCACATTTTGTGAAAAATGTCATTTCATTTGAGAATCAGAATCAGAACTGAAAAATTCAATGCCACAGCCAGGATATGAACCACAGGCCCTCCACTTACGAGGCAGGTGCTCTAACCATTAATTTACTGTGACAACCAGTCAGAATGACACTGAATTTTCCAGCCGATTTGTATTTCCCCGGTAAATCACAAAGGCTATCTCACTTCAGAGACTATTACCCCAATGGTGAGTTACTATATGTCTCAGGATTAAATAACCTTGGAGAAGATACGTAGATGGCATCTTCGCATAATCCCCCAGAAACAAAAAGAAGACTCTCTGAGACTACTAAACCTACAGGACAATCATATAAAGTTTACAATTGAAATAGAAGACAACAACACATTACCTTTCCTGGACCTCATAATTACTAGAGATATAGATGGTATAAAATTTGGAATATGTAGAAAGCCCACACATGTGGATAGTTACACAAAGAAAAATAGTTGCAACCCAGTTTCACACCAACTAACAGTATTTAGAAGCTTAATTCACTGATTATGTAATGTCCCTTTAAGTTAAGAGGTATTTCTGAAAGAGCAACATCATATACAAGAAACAGCAGTACTAAATGGATTCAACCCAGCCACCATTAGGAACATGTCAAAAAATGCAGAAAAGCTCTAGATAATTTTGCAAACCACTACATTAACACCACTCACAAATAACAACTGGAAATTTAGAAAATTCACCTACCATCCCTGAGCCTTCAGGAAATTTGAAAGAATCTTCAAAAAGCTAAACATAACTGGCACGACAAAACAAATACAGTTTAAAAAACCTGTTTGACAAGTCACTTAACAATACCATTCCTTACAATCTAAAGTTTACCAAATCAGCTGCAATAGTTGCGAAACAAGCTACATAGGAAAAACAAAAAGAAATTTGGATATCGGACTAAAGGAACACCAGAGGAACATAAAATTAAAACAAACAGAAAAGTCTGCTGTGGCACACCACTTTTGGAATGAAAACCACAACATTGGCCTCAATATAAAATTGTTAAAATCTCTAAATTCACCAATAGAACTGCTGCACATTTGGGAAAAAGATTTACACAATCAAAAACAACAATAAAGTGATTAACTTCGAAATCCCGGCTTTAAATGAAATGTTAAAGCTCTGCACCCCTAACAGCAGATGGCAGCAGGACGATAGTAGCAGAAAGGGGGAACAAGAGGATAGAGTCAGTCACCCAACGGCTGATGATGGGACTGAACGGTCTTGAAAACATTTCCTGTTTTTAATACAATTTAAGTGAAGGTGAGTGTAAACACGTGACTCAAAATGACCTCAAATTCAAATCAGTGCTTCACAAAATGCCAGGACTGACAGTTTCCTGCACAGTTGCTGACATTTTGTCTGGTGAAACACCTGAAGATGAATGTATTGTTCCCCTACGTCTAACACCAACATTTAAATGTGCTCCGGTGACATCAGTTGAAATGGAATGCTCATTTTCGGCTTATAAGATGGTGTTATCTGACAAGTGATGCAGTTTCCCACTGGAAAACTTAAAAAAGATGTTAGTTGTTTACTGTGAATCTAATTATAGACATATATCTACAATAAAGACTTTGTCAAATGTTTTAGTTAATTTGTAATCGGAAATAAAATACCTAGTCATTTTTTGTTCACCTATTTTTGTGATTTTAGAACCTATTTTGGTTTGTGATAGAATCTATTTTAGGTACCTAATTTATATTTTTAGGAACTAAAAGTCTGCGGTATAGCTATAACACAAATAGACAAACATGGAAAAGGTTTTAGCAGCATTATTAATTGAATAAATTTGACTTAATATATGCTAATATGCTCAATCTAAATACAACCACAATGGTGAGAGCCAAGTTTGATGTTGACTAATTATACTAACCTGAAGTTAGGATTTTAAATGCTGCAAGCACCTGATCCTCTTTCACACCACCACCTACATCAAGAAAATTGGCTGGATCGCCTCCATGTAGTTTAATAATATCCATTGTAGCCATTGCAAGACCAGCACCATTCACTGTAATACAAATATTTCACTACTTAATTTGAAGCTTAACAGGCTTGATTCTACAGTGGTACCTATAATGACTATTCTTTAAGGAGTTCATAATAAATTTAATTTGGCTTTAATCAAACAGATTTTTCTATTTAAGCACAATGTTATTTACCTCCTGACAATACGAAGCATAAGCTGCTACTATGCACAGCATTTATGATATCACAATGACCTATTGAGAAGGATGTAAATGACATTATACACTTAGATGAGGCTGCATGAAACTATATTGTAGCAGAGAAATGGTTAATACAGAGTATGTTTGGTATTGTTTTAATACAATTTCACGAATGGTGGAACATGTTCAGTTTAAAAGATAAAAAAATTCATTACCCAGAATGCCAGTTTAACAAGTGACTATTAGGGCGTTGCCTTTTGATAATGTTGATGGCAGCTGATATCATTCCCCTGGCTATGACATACTGCTTAAATAGCATGGGCTGGATAGTTAAGTACCCCAGGATTTTGAACTTTGGTCCCAATCTGAGCTGTTGCTGTGTGAACCCAAACCAGTCTGTGGCCCACCTTGATAGTGTCATGGTTAGAGTGTCTGCCTCACGTTCAAGAGGTCGCGAGTTCGAATCTTGCTTAAGATAAGTTTTTTTTCCGAGGTTTTCCCTTATCCTGAGTACACGAATGTTGGGTAACTTAAAGCTCCATGGACCTCGGGCTCATTTGAGCATCATTTCACCCATTTCATTCATTCACCGTCTGATTTGTTGGAGGACGTTAATAAAAAATACAACACCAGTCTGCTGTCTGAAGACAATTTACTCATATTTATTTTATTAAGTGTACCAATAAGTCTGCTATGATTGCCTGTTTTCCAGCTGAGTAATCTTTAACCACCATGTCCATGATGTAGTACTTGAAGTGTTTCATCATTAAAACAGGTAATTCTTGAGAGTAAATGCAGCAGTAATTTATTTAAGTTATGTTGGGTTAAACCACCCCCTTGCATTATCATGCCTATAGAACCCTTGCAGTCAAGTTAGCGTTACCCCCTCCTAAATATTCCCAACCTTAGGGGAAGGCACCCTGAGTTTCCCTTCCTATGTCTTGAGTTACATCCCCAGGGCACAGGTCAACTATTATCTAGGGCACTTGACATATATTTTGATTTCCAGTAAATCATAAAATGTCACACAGTAATGCTGCAGTTTAATTTTTCTTCCTTAGGCTAATAGCACCTTAATGCTGTAACGTTAAAGTGTAGAAATCATATAGTGAAAGACAACACGATGCCTAAGGAACTGAAGAAAATTGCTGTTTACTTTAAGTGACTTAAGAACAAAACATTAAAAAGCATCCCTTTTGTCCTTCTGCTTTATCTTCCTATCCCAAAGTGGTTCTGCTCATTCCAACATGTATGGGTTACTAAAGGATAGAATAAATACAACACAACACAGCTGTCGTTATTGTTCCTTGTACCACAGTGACTTTATTGATACACTTAAATGTTAAAAGTTACATTTTTATATCTCACTAATCCTGTCTTCTATTTGCATGAAACGGCCCGAAAAAAAAAATCAAAGAATCCTGATGGTTTTTGAAATATAAAGGGTTACCATCAAAATAAATTTATGAGGAACAGAATTATTTTGACATTGAAGCTATAGTAATGTTTGGGTACAATATCTTTAAATATGAGGCGTATTAAAAAAGAAACCAAACTTTTCAAATAGCACGCCAATTGGGAAAGGTAGCATGCTGCGGCTACTGAGCACATGAAGCAGCAGGTTTAAACAAAAAACTGCTATTTGCCATGTTTCACTCTGACAGTTAGTAAGCAAGTTACCACTGCTGAAGTGCGCATACACACAAGCTGCTCAGCGAATTAGTGTCAAAGTGACAAAGGAACTTGAACGTGCGTGTGCGTGCGTGTGTGCGTGCGTGCGTGCGTGAAATTTTGCTACAAACTTTCAGACACTGCAGTTGCTTTGCCAACCAACAGGGAGGACTGTATGAATCACACACAGTACTATGAATGGTTTAAGCATTTTGAACAGGGCAGAATGTCAGTAGGTGATGATCCCAAGCTGGGACAACCTTCCACATCAACAGGTCAAGACCATGTCAAGAGAGTTTATGCTGTGATTTGCGGAAGTTGTCACTTAACTGTTCAAGAAGTTGCTGAAGTGAGCATCAGCATAGGATCATGGCACAGAATTTTGAATGACAAACTTGAGATGCGCCATGTTAGTACAAAATTTGTGTAGCTTTTGTTGACTGAAGAGCAAAAACACATGAACTAAAATTAAACGTGCCTTCACACTTTGTACCATTCCTTTCTAAGCTTTTATGGATTCCCTTTAGCCATAAGTATAGCAGTACCTTGTTGATATGGACTCCCTTACCTACATACTGCTTAATGTAGACCTGGATTCTGAGGGAGGAGGCAGTAGTTAGGAAATTAAACAGTGTCTTAAAACTAATACATTTTAACAAGAATGTGGTTAAAAAGAAACCTCAGTGTACATTTTGTCCTTTCATTATGCTTCACTGTTAATACAAGTTCAACACAAGTTTGTGCAGGAAAGCATAAAGAAAACTTGAGCATAATTCTTTCCTAAATACAAAACTTGGAGATGTCATATAATCTGTTTCATATATAAAGAAAGGATGCTCCATTTGTAGAACCTCCATCAGCAGTTTTAATCACTGGTATGTTATGGGTGTGTATGTGTGCATGTTCCCGTTAAAAAATAATACTTCTGAAGTTTATGCAGGGTTTCTGAACACAGTATTAACACAACAGAAACCTCTGTTGTTAAGGTGAGAAAGAAATACATTTCATTGTTACACCTGTCTTGTGATGCTCCTTTGGAAAGAAAGTTTGAAACTCTGCAGTGTTTGTGGCATTACACCATATGCAACACAAGGTTATGATCATGTGATATGGGGAATCACAGGGATTTAAGAGTGAGTAAAATGACTTTCTCGCGCAGTCCAAAATGTGCTTTTGGACATGAGGATATGTTTAAGTATTTCACCCACTACCTTTGAATTTGTCAGAGTTTAGTAATAGTGAACAAGCTGACAGTTACAATGAAGCAGTATACAATGGTGCAGCTGTTGATAATACTGTGGAGTGTGCAGTCCCGATACTTCCCCATAAGAACTATTCATATTTATGCAATCACAATGCTCACAAACAGAATAAATAAGAACTACTTAGAGTAATGGTCCATAGATTCCCTTATTGATTCATATTACTTTTTTGATTACATATCCTGGGATAACTAACTCTTCACTTTTGAGGATGTTGCATTTCAATGACAAAGAGAGATAAACACAGGGGAAAGGGCTTCCTAAATTGAAAATGGTAAGTTCATCTGAGGAATGCCTTTAGAGAGAGAGAAGGATTTTCTTCTTTTCAAGACCAGGTCTTATGCTTTTCAAGGGTTAATTGCAATCAATGCAACATATTCCATTTAAGAGACACAGATTTTTAGTATAAAGGTGGTTTTGCTCTGAGACTGTGAGAAAGGGTACATTCTTGATTTCGCTGTATCTCCAGAGGCAAGCACAGATGTTCTTTCAGGGTGCAAATTTGGTACTTCGGGAAGAGTAGTACAAACAGTGACACAGAGATATCTACACAAAGATTACATAATGGCTAGATAATTGGTATTATAGCCCTCTGTTGTACAGTTGCCTACAACAAAATGGAACAAATTCCTGTGGTACAGAAAGAAAAACAGACAGGAAAAGCTAACAATTTGTGAGAAATTGAATACGAAACAAGTAACAAATAGAATCTACACACAGAGGGAACACGTTAATACATACATGGATGGACAGATGAGTAGTCTATATTGATAACACTCCACACAGACTCAATGAGGCAATTAGGGAAACTTGACAGAATAAGTCAAAACAGGTGACATGCAGGTTAAGTACCTAGAAGTTATATTAGATGCAGGACTGATCTGGAAGAACCATACAGAATAAGTGAAGAAGGCACACTATGCTTGGTGAGCTTGCAGTAGGTCCACACAAAAGGAAGTCTGACAAAGAAAAAGAAAGACCTTATGGACATGGAGGATTGCATAAAGGAAATGGACAGGAAAACAGCAGAGAAAAGAAAAAGAAGGGTGATGACTGAAATGAAACAAGAATTATCAGACAAGTCTTCTTTGTGTCCCCCAGACAACTACGATGAACCTACTTTGAATACCCAGTGTGTTCCACATTTGTCAAAGATATTCCAAAAAGGAATATTAATGATCTGAATATGCTCCATTCTTGCTTGCAGTTTTTATTGGAGAAACTTTGTGTACTTGTGTCCTGCACTGGGATATTCTTTACCTTACTTATGCCTATTACTTACCTAAACAGCCAATATTGCCAGTCATTGCAATGTAATTTAGATTGTTACTTGATGCTTCCACTTCACGTGGATCTAATTCTGAAGTATTATCCATGGCAAAAATTTCTTTTTGCCTGAAACTTGCATTATCATCAAACTGGAGCTTAGCATCAACTGAAATTACTTCACCATTAGCTGTTTCCACCAATGGGTTTATTTCTACTTGTGTAGCATCAACATTGATGAAAACCTTCCAAAGCTTTTGGATTTCAGCTGCAGCCTGTATGAAATTAACACTTTTAGAAAATCACAAAAAGCCAGCAATCAAATAAAACTAAGTCTTATTATTTAATAATTCTAAAATTAGTTGGTTTGGTCAAGTTAAAATCCATTGGATATTTGTACCTGCTGTAAAATGGAAAACTGCATAAATGAATATTGGCTGAATGGGATGGATTTGAATTTTATGTCTTACAGTCTATAATTATTCATTTAATGTTAATTTTAGCTTGGTCCCCAAACATTTACATGTATATGCACAGCACACATGCCACTAAGTTAGTAAATTAAAAAATTAAGGTGGGAAACTGCTTAAACTATTCAATACAGGTTAACAGAAAGTAATATTTTATCCTATTTCCAAATAATTTTCTATTTAATCTATTGCTCAGGCTGTTGAACAATTGTTAGCTTTTCTGTTTTGGGGAGTGGGTGGTGCTAATTTAAATTCTGTTCTTACAGCATGACACCATAGGCAGTAGACACTGATGATACACGAAATGAAATAATTGTGAAAGGAAAACTGGGAAGGAAAGGAAACTTTCTAGGCCTATATTTGAGGGTACTTCCCCCAGCAATTGCCAGTTAGATTGAGGAAAACTTTGGGAACTCCCCAGTACAGAAGATGAGCCTAGCAGGATTCAAACTTTGGGTCTACTGTTCACAAGTCCATACCTTAATGACCTTGGCCCATATATCACTCTTTCTCATAATCATTCACACTAATTACAATCATTTCTATCTGTGCATATTGCAATGTGTCAGTTTTGTGAAAGCTAGAACAATGAATAACCTTTTTAAAGGAAATTTGAAGTAAAATTTCTTCCAGACTTTTTGGCCATGGTCAAAGGGTAGGAGCTGCTCCTGATATTTTGCTCAAATCTGTGTTGTGCATCATCTGACGACTTGATGAAGAGTGATAAGGCAGACAACCTGCCTCCCTTATATGCACATGAGACATACTGCCTCTTCGTCACTGATTGGCTGGTGGACATCCAATTGTATGTTTCCAGCTGCACAGTCGCTGATTGACTGGTGAACATCCAATTGTCTGTTTCTAGCTACACTGTGCTTTCCTCCACTTATCATCGGTGTCTCTAAAACAAATGTCATGGCCCCATGTTTTAGAGACACGCAGCTCATTAGTTCCTGGGAAAAATTCCACACTAGATTTTATACCAAGGCAACAGAGATATATAAACATACAGAAAACTTTAATTGTAAAGAAGAGAGGAGCAGGTTACATAAGACATGGATACCAGCACTGGAACACCTACAAATAGTTGAACCACCTGAACCAATGACAAGTGGATGAAAGGCCAGTATAGCTCCAATCCATGGCAGTGTAGCTGGAAACACACGATTGGATGTCCACCAGCCAATCAGTAATGAAGAGGAGGTACACCTCGCAGGTATGCAGGATGTCCCCAAAAAAACACCAACAACGAAATGCAACACCATCAAATAACTTCACCGTGTATCAGCCTAGACTCCGACCATCTTCCTGTGCATTTCAACATCCAGGATACAATTACAGTCAGTGCCTCTGGTCCCCAAAAAAGGGCTGACACTGACTGGAATATCTTTACCATGGAAATGCACAGAACGGCGTAACCTCGGCTGTCATACTATAGCGAGGCAGACATAGATGTCACCATGGAAAACTTTACTGTCTCACTATACACGGCCAAAAGAAATGCTACCACATATACCACAAACCACCCAGTTTCTGCATGTACACTGAGGTGAAGCAGCTCACTGCGCGGAGATGATGCTTCACGAAACTTTGGCAGCATACCTGCCAGCCTGAATATTAAATGCTAGCAAAATGGCTATGCAGTGTCATTCGGCAACAGATTAAAATTAACAAAACAAAACAGTGGGAAAACAAAATGCTGAGTACCACATATTCGAACTCTTCTTTATGGAAATTATTAAAGGGTCTCCACAAGTGTCAACTCCACGATTGAGGTGCTGCACACTCAGCTCGACCTGCACTTCTCCTCAGAGGAGAAAGCCAAGGTTTTCGTGGATTATCTCCAAGACAGGTTCATGGAAAACCCAGTGACCAACCTGGCCCAAAAATGGGAGGTACAGGCATGGGTACAAGCTTGGGTGGCACAGAAGCAAGAGCAACAACTACCCCTTATAACACTGCAGTAAGTGCACAAGCTCATTAGTAAATTGCCTAATGGAAAAGCTGGGAGCCCGGACAAGGTGACTAATGAGGAACTTAAGCATATCCCGAGAAAAGCCCTGGTGCAACTCACCAAGATATTTAATGCCTGTTTGCAGCACAGCTACTTCCTCTCCACTTGGAAGTGAGCCAGAGTTATTATGGTCCTAAAACAAGGGAAAAGCACCAAACAACCTCAAAATTACTACCCCCATTAGTCTCTTGTCTGTTATTGGTAAATTGCTCGAAAAATTAATATTTTGTCGACTTAAAAAATAAGTTTTGGAACTACATGAACTTTCAAATTCCCAATTTGGCTCTAGAAAAGGACATTCAACTGAATTACAGCTTCTAAGGCTGGCTGAGGAACCTAAGCATATCCCAAGAAAAGTCCTGGTGCAACTCGCCAAGATTTTAATGCCTGTTTGCAGCACAGCTACTTACTCTCCACTTGGAAGTGAGCCAAGATTTAATATGCTCCTAAAACAAGGGAAAAAGCACCAAACAACCTCAAAATTACTACCCCCATTAGTCTCTTGTCTGATATTGGTAAATTGCTCGAAAAATTAATATTTTGTCGACTTAAAAAATAAGTTTTGGAACTACATGAACTTTCAAATTCCCAATTTGGCTCTAGAAAAGGACATTCAACTGAATTACAGCTTCTAAGGCTGGCTGAGGAACCTAAGCATATCCCAAGAAAAGTCCTGGTGCAACTCGCCAAGATTTTAATGCCTGTTTGCAGCACAGCTACTTACTCTCCACTTGGAAGTGAGCCAAGATTTAATATGCTCCTAAAACAAGGGAAAAAGCACCAAACAACCTCAAAATTACTACCCCCATTAGTCTCTTGTCTGATATTGGTAAATTGCTCGAAAAATTAATATTTTGTCGACTTAAAAAATAAGTTTTGGAACTACATGAACTTTCAAATTCCCAATTTGGCTCTAGAAAAGGACATTCAACTGAATTACAGCTTCTAAGGCTGGCTGAGGAACCTAAGCATATCCCAAGAAAAGTCCTGGTGCAACTCGCCAAGATTTTAATGCCTGTTTGCAGCACAGCTACTTCCTCTCCACTTCGAAGTGAGCCAAGATTTAATATGCTCCTAAAACAAGGGAAAAAGCACCAAACAACCTCAAAATTACTACCCCCATTAGTCTCTTGTCTGATATTGGTAAATTGCTCGAAAAACTAATATTTTGTCGACTTCAAAAACAAGTTTTGGAACTACATGAACTTTGAAATTCCCAATTTGGCCTTAGAAAACGACATTCAACTGAATTACAGCTTCTAAGGCCGGCTGATGATGTCGCTGAGCAATTTAACAATGGGGCTTCGTTACCGTTATTTCTGGACGTAGAGGCTGCTGTCGACCAGGGCTGGCACAATGGCCTTATTTATAAACTGCACTAAGATTTTCCCAGCCTTCAAAATTATCTATTCTTGCTGCACAACCTTTTAGAAAATTGGTGCATCTACGTACAAATTAGCCACTCCTCCCGGGAGAGAGTAATACGGGCTGGTGTTCCACACGGGGCAATCATGTCTCCCTTTCTGTATATATTGTTCAACAATGATTTCCCTGTGGACGCCAGATGCAATGTTGCCATGTATGCTGACAACACTGCAATATACAACCATCACAGAAATCCGCTTTTCGCCCTTGCAGAAATGCAGCAATATGTAAACCACTTCCTCTCCTGGCTCCAAGATTGGAAAATCAAAATTAATCCTAACAAATGCCAGCTGATTCATTTTGTAAAGCGTTATCACACTTTGGCAATGGACCTAACGGTCAGTGGTCAAATATTGCACTGTCGCTGGCAAATAAAAACCTAGACACCAGCAACCACACAATGTGCTGATCTACCCATGTAAAAAATATTGCCAACACCTCCAAAACCACCCTTAAACAATTCCAAATCCTCTAAAACCTCTCCCTCCGAAAAATCGTCTCTGCTCCCCTGCGCACCACCAACCAATCCCTACACCTAGAAAGCCAACTTCCATCCATCCTAGAGGCAATAACAAAAAGAACCTTTGCTGCTTGTAAGTGCATTAGGAATCACCAAAACGACATGATTGCCAACATCGACAAAGGTGAGCCAAAACATAGGAAACACAACAGAATTAAAATGTTTTAGATGTGGCACGGCTCGTCGAATAATGTGCACCGAAGCACCCTGGCCCTAGGTCACACCATCATTACTGCAGAGTCCTTGGAACCACAGGAGCTGCAACCTGCCGCACAGGATAACGGCAGAAACTATACATAGTGCCAGTGTAGAAAGAGTATATAGTGCAGTACGTGCGTGTGTGAAGATGTTGGGACATACGGCATATGCCCAAATGTGAGTGCATGTATGCGTCGGTGTATAGATGAATATATGTATATGTGGTGGCCACCATATGGATTTTCCTTTAACCCTAAAGACAAACAACTGTGTAAAAGCTAAATGTAATTAATGAAAATTATAGCTCGTACCGGCACCAGGCAAGTAGTTTAATAGAGAAAACTAGAAACTAAACCAACAATGCTTAGTATGTTGTGTGGGATGGCAGACTGATCGGTTTTCAAGAAGGAACCCCTGCTGAGAAGTGCACAGTTTGGGCACTGGAGAGCATCAAAGTTTGAGAACACAGTTGTGACAGTTTAAGATTTGCTTTGGTATCTTAATACAGAAGGTATGTAAGCCTTTAGCCATCTGTATACTACAGATGAACGACCTGAGCATAACAACATTCCTATTGAAGAACTACATTCCTCCATAGAGTCCTTGGTGCGAATCCTACTGCGTTACTTGTGTAGTTTCCAGTACAGTATTTTAAGAGAAGTACGACATGTAGCAGTGCATAACTGCGGAGTTGGCCGACATGAGCTCCAGTACACTTCAACGTAAATGTGCGGAATTACCTCAACATACCATATCCAAATTGATGGAATGGTATCAATGGAATGGTAGAGGTGGATCAGTTCCATGGCCAGCACGGTCACCTGATCTGACACCTCTCGATTATTTTCTGTGGAGTAGTAAGAAGAGTATGGTGTATGGCACTCCTGTAACATTAGCGAAGGACCTTATTGTTTGAGTTCACAGAGCAATTGAAAATCCTTAAACACAACCACATGTATTGGGTCATGTTCATGAGGCTCTGCACTGCCGATATAGCCTCTGCAATTCCATACGAGATACCCAGTTTGAACCCATTTGTAATGTAGACAGCTCAATGTGCTCCTCATGTTGGGGTTATTGATGAAATGAGTGAGTGAGTGTGTCGAGTTTAAGGGTCCGTTGACAGCCTGGTCATTAGTGCCCCTTGATGAAATGTGAATTCACAACCATCTCACAATTTGATGCGCTAGAGCGCCCAAGCCAACCGATCAGTTTGCCATCCTGCATAACATATGAAGCATTGTCAGTGTTTTTTTGGGACACATAAGGTAGTCAAGTTGTCTGCCTTATCAATCTTTGTCAAGTCCTCAAATGATGTTCAACACAGCTTTGAGTGAAACATCAGTAGCAGTTCCTACTCTTCGAGCATGACCAAAAAGCCTCAAAGAAATTTTACTCCAAATGGACACTGGCCGTGGAAGCCTAAGTACATACATTTTTAAAGGAAAGTTACAAAATAGAGTTTAACAATTTCACATCATTTTCATGTAAATCTTGCCATTAATTGAAGCTTCTTTATTTCACAGTGTATATGCACTTATAAATGCTCCCCCCTACAAAGTGTCTATTTTATGTATTGAAAAACCTTACTTGAAGTAACTTTGAAATTAAAAATGCTTTTATAAGTCCATTTCTGTGCAAACAGTTGACTAGTGTTTGTTTTACAGATAATCTGAAAGATGCTATCCACTGACAAAACAATAGCTATGGTTCCGGTCCATGTGAAGGTATTACCTTACAGGCATGTTCATGCAGAATTTGTAAGAAAATTTCATAAAATTGCTCCCACTAGGGCTAATATCAGACTACTGGTTCAAAAATTTAAAGACCATAGGTAGTGTGCACGATGAGAAACATTCCAGTAGGCCCATGTTCCGGCTCAGCTGTGCAACAGGTAAAGGGTGCAATTACCAGGAGCCCAAAAGCATCAACAAGGAGGTTAACCACAATCGACAGTGCTGAAAATTCTCCCCTACAGCTTGAAAAAAAAGTCATACCACCTCCAAATCCAACATCAGCTGGAAAGGGAGGAGGACTATGCTAGTCGCAAAGCAATGTGTTGCGACCTGTTGCAGGCAGCCAATGATGTGGTTTTCAGTGTTAGTTTTCCACATACTTGGATTGGTAGGGGTTCACACTGCATCTGGGCTCCACGTTCCCCTGGCCTGGGCCCTCTTGACTTTTTGCACGAGGATACACCAAATCAGAAGTGTACAAAGCCAAAATCAACTCCACTGACCTTTTACAGGAGCGTGTCAGGCAGGGGGTGCTTAAAATCACACCACCAATGCTAGAAAATGTGTTTTACTCAGCCATGCATCACTGAGAATTGTGTGGAAGTTCAGGGTGGACACATGGAGTAAACTGTGATGAACTGTGTGTTATTGTGTTCTAGGGTCTAAATTCATTGTAATCCATTTCTGTGAAGAACAATGAATTTAGACCCTAGAACACTGTAACACACAGTTCATCAAAGTTTACTCCATGTTGTGACGGGTAGTTCTGTGTGTTGTGAAGGGAGGAATATGTGCTGCCAAGATGTCGTCTCCGTTGCCCTCGGCTGTTGACTCTTCTTCAGGGGTGGTTATGCAGGTGGACTAATAAGTGTTTCTTAGCATTCGGACATTGACTTTATTCACTTTCTCTTACACCAGCTCCCTCACAGCTACACCCGTCTCATTCAAGTAGTTGAGTCTTTCTGTCCCGGAGTTCACTGCACTGACCCTTTTGTGGTCCTGCACTTTGTTCATAACCGTACCTCCCCTTGCTACGGTCAGTATGCCTCCCTTAGAAATACCTGTGCAATGAGGGGTGACAAATGCCCCGCATCCTGTTTGTTCCCTTTCAATACCTGAATGAGGAGTTTGAAGACCGCTCGGTCGCTAATTACATTTAACAAGTTTCCAAGTATAACTGCTTATCACTAACAATATTTAAACAATTATTATCCTAAAATATTTATCTATATACAAATTATGTTCTAACCTAATGTACAATATACATACTAATATGTACCGTTACAATGTGTCCACCCTGAACTTCCACACACAATTCTCACTGATGCATGGCTGAGTAAAACACATTTTCTAGCATTGGTGGTGTGATTTTAAGCACCCCCTGCCTGACACGCTCCTATAAAAGGTCTAAAATAGGTTCTTCACAGAAATGGATTTAGACTTTATATTCACCCTGCATAATAAACCATGTTTAATGGGATACACTGCAATAAACAATAGGTATTGTAGAGCACAACGAAGGTGATGAGACAGAACAAACATGGAATGCACAATGAATGCAAAAAACCATGTGAAAAGCAATGTTTCAAATCAAATGTCCAATGGTCAAGAAAACTGAGAGTGATACATTGTCATGCAGTTCAGATTTGATATTTTGTGCGATATCTATTTTATCAAGTTGTATTCACTAATACTGTATATGACTGCTTAAAATCATGGTTGTTTCAAAACATATTTAGTCCTTTACGTCTGTTTAAATTAGTCTTTTGAGTTTTTTCTTTTTGTTTTTTGTTAACGTCCTCCAACATAATGTCATATCGGACAGTGAATGACTGAAATGGGTGAAATGATGCTCAAATGAGTCTGAGGTCCATAGTATAGTCTTATGAGGGTGGATCAGAAAGTAACTATGCTCCAACCAAACTGACTTCTATAAACAGGGTATATTGAAACTGATATCACCATGGGAGAAATATTCTGAGGAAGTTGACGACTATAGAGAAAAGTAGCTAAAAGATGTCAGTTCATTTGCGATTTTTTTTCTATTAAACTTTTTTTTTAAAAAGTTATTATGTGTTGCTTTCCCATCCACCTTTGTATTTATGAATGTTCTTTAACTGCTATGGTTTTTAGCATCCCATTCTATATTGGGAATGAAAGACTGCTTAATTTTGCTCAGAGGCCTTCTTATCAGGGTTGAGGCTCTTTTACTGTCGTAAATCTCGACATGGTGCTGTTTCATGTCATCTTATGTCAAATATTCATGTTATTGAATGGTACAGATAAAAGTAATTACTTTTGGCTAGACTGACAAGCTGATGCAATTTTCTAAAAAATGCTACATTATTTAATGCTGATAATACAGCGTTTTCCTTGTGAGCTATGTATGATGAAAATTAGTTCAAATATGGAACAAGGAACTATTGTATATGAGAATTCAAGGTGAAGCCGAGAGAGGCAAAAACAAGCAAAATATGTGCATAAGTCATCATTGCTGTGGGGAATGGTGATGAGTGATTGTAGTATGGCAAATTGTGGCTGTATGAAGGAGGGTACAAAAAAAGTGTGAAAGAGATTCATACACCATGAATCCATAATGAACACTGTAGGCCAATATAAAAATATTGTTTAATATGCATTTGTTTTTTGTCTCAACACTTTAATAATTTATCATTATTAAATTATTATACATTCATTCAATTCATGAAAGACATATCACAGCAAAATGAAGTTATGAACATCCTATATATCAAGATGTTTAACAAAGTTTTTAATTTTGTATGAAAATGAACTTTGTTTTTAACAAGCAGAAAATTGGTTATTTCATGTAATTGCCTCATTAAGGGTTTTTGATTATGTACGTAAGTGCAGTTATATGATCAAAACATAAGTCCAACACATTTTCCTTCAATTTGAAAAACATAATTTAATTTTTTTTAATTTTTTAGTTTTATTTTTTAATTTTTCCAGGTTCCTAGAAGTATGCCTTGAGTGTCATGACTACATTTTTCACTTTGTGAAAAATTACTTAGATTAGGAATAATCTGTTTTTCATCATTCCTGTAAAATTTTCTACTTGGGATATACGATTTGAAACTATGCTCATGTATAGCATCCAATATGGAAACTTTCTCAAGTATTTAAATGAAATATTCTACAGATTCAGCTGAAGAATCTATGGAAGTACCATACAGTTCCACAAATGATTGGGAAAACTAGAAACCAATGCAGTGGTGAACTTACCAACCATCTGAATTAATATTATTTAAAAGTTTCTATCTTTACATGGTCCAGAAGATCTACTGAAGAGAGTAACACACGTTCATAATGCTAAATGCATTTGTTTCCATCACATTCATGATGTCTATAAAACAGCTATAGTCATTCCGGGCTTAAAGTGGGGATGCACATAAATATTGCGGTCGTATCACTCCGCAAACAAACACGTGATGGTGAGCTCTGTGCACAGTTGTTTACATCTGACTTATCGTGAACATCATATCTTTCACTGTAGCAGCACAGGGTCAGAATTGCATTATGCTATTTACTAAATAAACTAAAATAACTAATTAAAGAAAAGTTATGAAATATAATTTTGTGACTAAAAACTTATGCTAATCTGAGATAGATGTGCAGCACCCATGATTTTACATAACATCTTCTCCACAATACAATGTCATTCCGATCAATTACCACATTAGTTTTGTTTCTTTTTGCAAATTCAACCAATGTCTTTCAGCAAAGTGTGGAATGTGGTTTTCTTAACATTTGGAAGATCTGGGTCGCTGTTCACTAAGGAAAGTAGTTTATCTATGGTAGGAGGCTCATTGATTAAAAAGAAACCATGTACTTCAAAGCGAATAGCACTTTTAACAAAACATCCACTTGCCCTAAAACACTAGATGGGCTTTCCCATTTCTTTTTAGATGTTTTTACAGTTCCAGGTTGTTTTATTTCTGTTCTCACATTTGAAACAATGTTCACAGATACACCAATTGCTTCATGCGTCCATTTGGTTACATCTTTCACAGCCAGGGGGTCATAACGTTGAAAGAAAAAGTTAAAACACATTTAATACAATAGCCATTTCACCACTTTTTAGAGCTTTCCGCTTTTATGTTTTTGTACACTACTCTGAGGAATAGAGCCCTCCACCTTACTGAATGCATGCACGAACACAAATACTAATAGACAAGTGTCAGAGCATCGCTTCAGTACAATAAACAATGCAATAGGAGAAGTACCAAGTACCACTCGACAATAAATAGATGTAAAATATTTATGCTCATGTTTTGGAAGTTGAATTACAGTATCTACTCACCCCATTCATTACTTGAATGTATCAAATAAGCGATAGAATACACAATGTAGTAACAAACTGTTTCCAATCACACTTCACCATTTCACTTGCTCTAAAAGTTGTGCTTTGGCATAATGATGACATTGGTACACACTTGAAGCCTGGATCAAGTATAGTAAGGAACTTAAACTCTCTATGTTATTATTCATGTCCAGATTTTACTCTCTTGGAAGCAGAATACCTTTTTCTGCATTAAGAATGTTTGGTTATGTTTGCAATCCTCTCTTTTGGTCTAAGGATTTTCATTTCTCACCTCTGCATTCAACAGTTCCACAAAAATTTTAGAGGAAGAAATTCAGTATATTTTGTACTGTCCATAGGCTTAAGCTGCTTTTATACTAAAACAGATCTCAGAGTAATGTCATGATTTGAGATGAAACAATTCTTTTGCAGACAAGATATCAATGTATGTTTGACATGACCATAGGATGATGGTAGGAAGGGGAGGGAGGTTAGAAATGGTTTCTGTAAGGTCTGAACTGACGAATAAGTAAGTTGATACCCAATCTGCAGTGCACTATGAGTATATTTCACCAAAGTGTACTGCTGTGCACTGTTCAGTCATGGTCACAGTAAAGTTGAACACTGTATTGTTGGAAAGAGAGGTTTCATGCTTAGTCATGATAAATTTTCTATGTCAAACAACTTTTATGGTTATTTCAGTGACAAAAGGAAAAAAGGCTAGTATTGTATTTTATTTAGTGCTATACATACAATCACCAATAAAGCTATGGACATTATACCACTTCCACCCAGTATGGATACATTTTTTATGCAAAGGGCCCGTCTGCAAAAGCCCTAGTATCCACTGCAGCCATTGATTTACTGTGCTGCCCTAAAAAATTATTAGATCTTTCCCATCCATCCTGTATCCTTAATAAATACAGTTCTGTGAGGGGAAGATCTTGCAAGTTCTCGGATTCACTGAAATAGAATCTGAGATATCTATGTCTTCATCTATGTTCTCACAATTGCTGACAATATGATACGGTTTCATTCTCTTTGCCGCAGAATCTGTATAAGAATCCCTTGATACAGTCATGTTTTACTTAAGTGTTTCTAAGCGTGTCCTGTAAGGAATGCCATTGTTTTTAGCTGGTACCTGCTAAATTTCAGCAGTTCTTCAGCTACTCATGGATACATTTATTTTTACCTACTTAATACTAAATGACACCCACTTCAGATGCAAAAGCTGTTACCTTGGATCTCAATTTGCCTTTAAACTGCAAAAAGTCAGCTATTTCTTCAGCCAAAGCATTAGTGACACCTTCAAAAATGTCCACAGGAACAGTTTTTATGAGATGAGGAGATTTTTCTGCAACATTTTCAATATCCGTTCCTCCTGCAGGAGAAGCCACTATTACTGGGCCATTATGCTCTCTGTTTAAGAGGAAATGTAACCATTAATGATTGTGTTTCATAAATGCAAACTTTAAGCTGCATTTTCCAATTTAATTTCTATAGACTCTTAAGGGATAAAATTACAAATAAAGTTCAAGCAGTTCAATGTACATACCAACATAAAATTTCCCTCCACAGTTGCAAAATATATCCTGCTATATTACATAGTACATACAGCATTACTATGCAAGACCTAACCTGGCAAACTGCTTTGGTCTTTATTCTTTACAACTGATTTGTTTGATGCTCATATTTTTCTGCCTTTCAGAATTAAAACCATAGTATAATGAGGGTTCATCATTCTTTTATCGACATTTACAATCATCAATAATATCTCAATATTTGATTTTCTCTCTAGATGAAAACAATACAAAAAGACAAGAGAGATTTGTCATTTGAGCAAGAAAATATAACTGGAAGCAAATAGAGCGAAACAGATGGGAAATGTTATAAATCAAAAATAGGAATGACAGTATCAATAGTATTGCATTTTCATAAATTAAGCTTTTTGATTCTTTAGTAAGGCATTGTATAAAGTGAACAAGCATATTTACCACTAGCTTATAAATCCACTATTGCTAGTTTAAATTAGTTTTAGCTTCATGGGCATTATTAAATAGTAAACATCTGCTTGAAAAGCATTTACATAAACTCCTTTATTTTGAATGGCATACTAATTTGCAAATTATTTGACACATTGGTAAAGTTTGAGCAGTAAAATGGAAACAAAGTATACTGAGACTTACATGGCATTAAATACATGTTTATTTCTAACAAAGGCTGAAAAGTCAAATCTTGTAATTGACATGGTTGATCTTGCTGAAGACATTATGCATGAATGCTTCATGCCCTCCATTTACAACTTCACACACTGAACATAATGTGAAATATTTGTACAATGGATTTGCATACAACTCTTTATGGTGGAATGAATTATATTGGTAAATGCACTAAACAAAGGTGAAATTAAACATAATTATGCTATTATGTAGCCTTACCACTTGAGATGACTTTGACACTTTTACTTCATTTATCTGGAGCAACTGTAGGACATGTTTTATAAACCACTGTCTGCACTATCAGTCATTTGTCTTTGAATTATGATCTTAAGTAAATGGGATAAATACAGGTAGAAGGGAAGTCATTACATTCCTTGTAATATGTGCTTTACAGAAGCATTACAAACAAAAAAATCTAATGGCATTTTGTTCTTTGATCAGTCGATTTCGAAAAAATAAATGGTTTTTGATCCAACTTGGATGCATAATTCCATAGGAATGTACGAAGATAACAGTTTATTACTTGTAAGATGCGTAGAGTATATTATTTATGAGATAGCTGAGATAGTAATTATGCAACATCACACAGGGTTTCGAAATAATTAATCACTTAAAAGATGTGAAGGAATACTCCAAGCAGCTTTTTCACATGTGCAGTAAGTCGACAATGTTGCATTGAGGTTGTTCAGGGAATTGAGCTGGTTTGTGGATGTAAATAGGTCTTGCACTTTCACTTTTGCTTTAATGTTTTGGGAGCTAACACTTGTGGTTGGCCTACACTCACACAGTAAACACAGGACACGGCACGGTATTTGTTTGTGTTCTCAAGAAGCACCATTACTGTGTTTGTTGTTGTACAGAGCTAGGGAAAGTGACACCCACACAATCTGCAGTGTTGCCAGCTTGTTTTCGAGAAAACTAAAATATTTCCGTAGGAAATGGTCAGAGGCAAAAACGTAAGATACAAAATGTGTGCCAAATATCAAGATCAATCACTGATTTAAATTAATGTAATGACTTCCCTTCCACCAGGTATTTACCAACTTCACTTGAACACTGGCAAGTGCTAGTTCTACTTGTAATTTTTTACACCTATCAGGCTATGGGTAGGAGTAGGGGTAGGGTTAGAGCTTTTGGGAGCAGTATATTCTTGTGCCATCTCAGAAGGAAGGCTCTCATGCTAACTGGAAAGTGATGAAAGCAGTTTCCATTTGAGAAGGGTGGAGTAGAATTCTGCTGAATACAGTTGTTCCCTCTGTAATCATGGAAGTGGTATCTCTGAGAAGATTGTATGAAGTGAACTTATCCACATGTAGAGCCTGAGGTTCTTTCACAGGGTCTATGTTACAGCAAGATTTTTAATCTCTGCATTTTGGACGCATAACAATAACCTTAGGTCTGGATGGTACAAGTGTATTTAGAGTAACGACTGTAGCAGAGGCTAGAGAGCACATCTGTGTACTCGTTCCTGCTTTGGTACCCGCTGGACACCACTGTACTTCTGTTACTTAATTTCAATATGCAAGACTGGAGAGCAATATGGTATTTACAAGTTTCACTGAAAGACAAGCATTCTTTCACCTGGAGATTTGAATAACCTACTCCAAGAAATGTGGACATTTTTGGGAAGATGCCAGCTGGCAACAATAGTTAACACAGCAGGGAAATGATGAGTAAGCTTCGTTTGGTGCATCCTTGCCACAATTAAGCCAATCACATCATATTTAGATGCCTTGGCTACTAACCAAGAGATCAGATTTAAATCCCCTTGTGAAGGTGGTAACAGCTTAATGCTTAAAAAAATCATTTAAAATTAGCCATTAAGTATGTTTTGCCAAAAATTTATGTGTACAATATTAAAAGCAAAAATCGCCAATACTCTTGTTCCCATACTGCTATTGTGTGTGAAAGAAATGGAAAATCAGTTTGAATCTCTCCCTACTCATTGTTTCACAAAAAATTGGGGTGTCAAGAGGCATCGGCTTTTGTTCCAGTGCAATTCAATAGGCAATTTTCACATTTTATTTTGAGACATCAAAATAACTAAAGCAATATAGGCCCTGATTTCATCTGCCATAGTGTTAAACCATTTCCATTGCCTTTCATCAGTTTTCTGTCGGGCTTATTCAACTGCCTCATTGCGTAAGCATTTGTTTCGTCACATACTTTGTCAAACAAAGGTCCCATGAATTCTGAAGAAATTGAAAGTGCAGACGGCATCACTGACACATTTATTCAATAAGTCTTTACAAATACCATTATTTGCAGTAAAAGGGTAGAGAATGGGGTTGTCAAGTTTAGTCCAATTCCAGTCACACTGATTTATCTGTGTCATAATGCGAACACATTTTGAAGGACCTGGCGCATCATCATTGGCTTCATAATTATTTTCTTCGCTGCTTTCTGCACTAGATTCACCATCAGTGTCACCAGAACCTTCTTCAGACTCTGTTCCACATTAAGTTTCCAAACTGACTAACCAGTATCCTGGGTATTTTAATTCAGACCAGCTTGAAAATGAGCTCTTCAATATTTACTCAGATGAACAAAAGAATTTATCACCACAAAATCTACTGAAGTATTTGGTTGTAAATTAGACTCTGTGTATGAAGAGGTGACCGAGCTACTGCATTTGGTAGTAACATATCCTGCTACAACAAGTAGTGAGAGATCCATGAGTATACTCAAGAGGATTAAAACCTACTTAAGAAACTCAGTGGTCAATCACCATTTTGCAGCATAACCATTTTAGCTGTAGAAAAAAAGCCTTTGGAGAACTGTCCTCTGATGCCGCCTTTATTGGGAAGGTCATTGACATGTTCGCAACAAAGAAGAATCGACAGATGGATTTGGTGTATAAGGCAGTTTAGGCGAGTGTTACAGTTTTCAATATAACCATTATATTAACATTGTTATTTGTTGTTTTCATTGTCAATCTTAAATATAAATTTATATTTGACAAATGTGCTACTGTCCACCTCCACCTTTTATTTCCAATAGTAGGGCATTTAATCTATGGCGTTCCCATCATTTGATTTCACACTATGCCACTACTGTGTACCTAGAATTGTTTACTGATGTACTGAATCTTGCACTCCTGCTAGGTGCCATGAGCTGGTGGACAGACTGCACTTAGATGTGAGCATACACACTAACCCTGAAAACTAAGAATCAGATGGAGGTTCAAGAGCAAGGTATCCCATCTAATGTGCATCTCAACAGTAGGTGAGGGGACTATCACCAGAAAGTACACAAACTACGTATACTTATTTTAATTATAATTGTAAAACCTGTATCAGCTAAGCACACATTACATTTAATTTGCCAGAATGCTGACATACTAGCCGTCCTGTGAATGCCAACAACATAAAGGACTTGTTTTTCTGTTGCTATCGGATATAAATGGTTATCAGTATGAATTGGTGACAATGGTATTGACTTATACACAGAGCATTGCAGCAATTGACAACATACGTACCTGTCCATTAGTATGCAGATGTATGTCTCTCTCTTTATTTCTACAGATTCTGCTACCATTATTTTCTTCACCATAATACCTTCCTTTGGGGTTTGCTTGGTTATAAGATGATGACCAGCCATTTTTTCAATGATCTGGGGAATTTTTGAAGGCCTAGAAAGATAAAAATGAACAAAGAGCACAAAATTTTTACCATCAAAAAGAGTTACAAATCATTTAAAAATGGTCTTTCATGATTAGACCTTAACATTTTTAAGGCAAATGCCATTCAGTTCCTTTAGGGAGAACATGGAAAATACTTACAGATGGTTACAAATTACTAAAAAGGAATCTACTGAATGCATTTTACACCTGTGCTTCAATCACCACACAGCTGACATTCTTTGTATGCGTACATAATTCCCTCGTCAGCTCTTCCAAATACTATCTAAACATTGCTGTATCCATCTCGTTCAGACCACAGCATATCACCCAGTGTCTAACAGACTTGCAATCTCTCAAGGCTGCTTTGAAGCGCCACAAAAATGCCAGCTGGAACGGACTGCGGAGGTTTGAATCTTGTACACTATCTTCACTTTTTAATTTTAATTTTTAGCTGTGTATGACTAACAACTAAGTAAAGTAAATTTTTAAATAAAGTAGGAGTATAAACTATATTAGTTTTAAAATTCATATAATTGCTGCCTCAAGACTTTTCGTCTTTGGCCTAAACAATAATTATTTATACTTGAGATACATTTCAATCTTTATCAAAAATTAAAGTAAACAAGTAAAACAAAAATAAACAAATAAAAATACTTAATACCCAGTCCAATATTCTTCATGCTCAAACACTTTATTAATTTTTCTCAACATGGAGTTTGCCAGCTGGTGAAAACAATGTGGACTTTCTGCAAGGAAATCCCATGTGTCTTCGGCCTCATTCCACAATTCGGCAAGGATCCTGGGAAGCAGTCTCCTTCGTTTCTGCCCAAATGTTCTCAAATTGGGTTTAGACCATGTGACCTTGGAGGGTAAGGTATCAACGAGATATCCTCTTGACACCCAAAGCAATGCTGAACTATCCTTAATTCATGGACACCATAGTTGTCCTGCAGGAACAGGATTGTTATATCGAGATACCTTTCTCTGGCAGATGGGACTAAACTGAACTGCAAAATGTCATGCAGGGTCTGACTAACCTTCCACATATTTGCTCAAAGAATCCAAGAGAGAACAGCTCCTACAGTCTACTTGTAGTAGTAGTATTGTGGTTTTAGGGCGCACAACTACGACGGTCATTAGCGCCCAAACAGAACAAAAGCTAAAAACCCATACAGTCTACTTGGCAAAATAAAATTGCACAGAATCCATGGCATAGCAATACATGCATCCTGCAGACTTTTAAACATTTCCTTCAAGAGAGCAACACAAGACAGATACACAACTCAAAGACACTTCATTCTCACTGCAACAGATGGCATGAGCTTACAAAGTATTAAAAGTGCCTTCAGAAATCCTTGTTTAGGAGTTATACCTCTGTTTGTTACTGCAAAACATAGTACTGAGACCAAAATTTAAGGCAACCAGGAGGAAAGGGTATATTAGTTGTGAATAAGAAAGTTTTTATATGTTAGAAGTGCAGTTAATGGTAATGTATCATGTATGCACAAATAAAGATGAAAAATAAATATTCTGTCCATTCTATACTGCAACACACATAACATGTGTACATATTATTATTTATTTATGCCAACAAACTTACTGTTGGTGTTTTTAAACACACAAGCCGTGTGTGGGCAAAGTTCCAGTTCTACCTCTTAAATGTGTACATATTATTAGCATAGGGTGAATTAAAATCCCTAATGGACTGAAGACATTAACAGTGAAAGGGTTAACAAGCACTTTATGTAGGACAATGACATTAATCACTGAACAAATATCCTGAAAATGTGCCTGTGTTTAGGCATGTGCATTTTCATTTGTGCACATACGAATAGTGTGAAAATTATATGCACCCCAGTTTGCACATCATGCTCCATTGATTGCCTTCAAAATAGCATCTTATGAAGGAATTAAATTATTAATTCACCAAAAGAATTAAGAAAATTCAAAGGTTTCGTCAAATAAAAACAACATACTTTTTTTTTTTTTTTTTTTTTTTTTTTTGCATACAACTTACAACTAGTATGAACAATTTAACATAAACTTAAAACTAGTTTAGAAAAAAGGAACAATTGTGAATTTGTTATTACTGCACAACAGGCGAGTTAACGGATGATTTTTAACCTTTTGTTTAAACTGTTTCTGATTTAGGAATTTCCAGTTACCAGGTAACTTGTAAAGAGATAATCCTTGGTGTGACATACTTTTAAGATAGATTTTATTGCTTTGGTGATTGAGATGCAAGTTTTCTGATCCCCTGGTATTATAGGAATTGTACTCAGAATTCCTGCTAAAATAACAGAATCTTGTGAATGAAAACAACAGTCTCAAAAATGTAAATACAAGTTAATGTTAGTATACAGAATTCTCTAAACACTGGTTTAGTTGGTGAATTAATAGGAACACATTTTATTACTTTCACAATGTGCATTTGCAGTATGAATGTATCTATTGATTTAGTTGAAGGTCCCCAGAAAATTATGCTGTAAGAAAATGAATGTATGCATCCAAAATAGACTACTTTTAAAACTTCAGAAGATCTACAAGGATTCTCAATGCATAGCTTAATTTGCTGAGCTTTGTAATTATAAAATTTGTGTGAGTCTTCCATGTAGATCAGCATCAATCCATACTTCTAGAAACTTTGTGGTGTCCATTTGCTTGATTTTTTTTTAATTTCTAATGCTAAAATTCACATCAGATTGTTGGTTTACTACTTGAGGGCTGAAATGCATGCACACAGTTTTTTCAACATTTAAGACTAGTTTATTATTCTTTAGCCATATACTCAACTTTGCATTTGCTCTGTTACTGCCATGTTGGAGAATATTTAGGTCTTTACTACTGAATGCAAAATTTGTGTCAACAGCAGATAGAACAGAAATTATGTGAAAATTCAGTTGGTAGGTCTTTGATATAAAATTAATAATATGAACCCTAAGACTGAGCCCTGCCAGATAACATGATCAATAGGCCTTTGGTTAGATTTCCACAAACTACTTGCTATTCTTTAGATAGGACTGGAACCATTGATTGGCTATTCCTCTGATGACATATGAATTAAGTTTTTCCAGTAACAACCCTGATTTACAGTGTCAAAAGCTTTTGACAGATCTAAAAGTAAGCCCAATGAGTGATTTCCAAGATTTTTTGCTATGAAGATATGAGCAAGAAATGAAAACAAAGTACTGGTAAGAGTTTTTTTTTAAAACCATACTGTGAACAGGAAATAAGGAGATGTGATTTCAAGAAAGCTACTAACCTGTTGCATATGAACTTCTAAATTAACTTTGAGAAAACCAATCACAAACATATTGGTCTATAATGTTTAATTCTTTCCGTCTCCCCCTTTTTAAATAGTGGCTTGACTTTAGCTAGTTCTAAATTTTCAGGAAAGTGGCCACTTGAGAATGAAGCATTTCAAATATCAGCAACAGTTGTGCACTCATCTTTAGCATTGCATCTGGTATATCATCAGGTGCACATGGGAATTTATTTTTAAGGTTTAAGACTATTATAATTTCGCTTTCAGTAACAGGAGCAAGAAATAAAGGGTCTCCCGTAAGGGAGGCCAATGAGGTTGTATCAGCTGTGGTGCTGAGCTCATCAGTTGGTTCACAATATTTGTAAAATAATAATTGAAGATGCTGGTTAATTTAGATTTATCGCTTATAACTTCTGACTAATATTTCATCAGAATTTTACTTATTCCAGCATTGGAGTTGGAATTAGTTTCTTTTCGAACATCCGAGATTGCTGTTTTTATTTTGCACATTTAATATGTCTTTTATTGTTATTATTAATCATTTATCATTTATTATCATTAATCATTATTATCATTAATCATTATTATCATTAATCATTATTATCATTAATCATTATTATCATTAATCATTATTATCATTAATCATTATTATCATTAATCATCATTATCATTCATCATTATTCATCATCATCATCATTATTCATCATCATCATTATTCATCATCATCATTATTTAGTTTCTTAGCTTCAAAAATTACTTTCCAAAGAATTTCACAATATTGCTTAAAATAGATGTGAATGAACTCTCGGTGATGTTTAACTTGTTCAAAATCTCTATCATTGGGATATGGCACACATTTGCAATGTTAAGTGCATTTATTTTCATCACAATTATATCTCTAACACACTTGTGTAAAGAAGTTTAAGTTACTATTTGCTTTCAGATTTTATTT
This sequence comes from Tenodera sinensis, assembly GCA_030765045.1. Taxonomy (NCBI): domain Eukaryota; kingdom Metazoa; phylum Arthropoda; class Insecta; order Mantodea; family Mantidae; genus Tenodera; species Tenodera sinensis. The sequence continues at coordinate 87,917,999 of CM060964.1, forward strand.
TCTCTCAGTAGCAGAAGGCATTTTCTTGCATTAGCAATGTTTGGGTAATGTTTATGACGCTGTCTTCCAGTGTAATAATTCAAATTTCCTGTCTCTACCTTCAGCATGAGAACTCCTGATGAACCTTCTATTGACAATTTAAAATAATAAACTTTATTGTTTCTCTATTCTCCAAGATAATTCCAGCCCATCTCTGTGGTATGAGGATAGTGTGTCTGCCTCACATTCTGGAGGTCCTAAATTTAAACCTGATACGGCTGAGTTATCTGAATAAGCTTTTTTGTTGGGCTCTCCCTTATCCCAATAAGACAAATGTTAGGTATCTATGGACTACCTGGTCGAAGTATGTCAATTAACCCTGTCCTCCCCCCGCCAAAAAAAAAAGAACAGTTAATTTCTGAGAATTACCAACACATGAAAAACTTCAAATTTTAACTATTAGTTATTGCCTAGAAGCCATCAAAGATACTGATGTTTTGCCAAGTGCTGTACTTAGCATCTTCAGGCTAAGATGATCCACCATCTGTGCTGGCCAGAGCTCGAATGCTGAAGCAATGACTGTAACACTCTTATATAGTGGGGATGGGCAGGGCTTATTACACTGGCTAAGATGGTGATTGGCTCACATCGGTTGACAGGGTGGGTGTAAGCAAGGTTTTATTATAGGTGTGTTTGAAAGGTTTTCTAATATGGGTATCCATGCTTTCTGTATATGGGACGCTTCTTCTTTTCAGTCGAAATTGTCTCTGTGATTTCTATGGCCTCCCTTTGTAGTCAGCCATAGTAGCTGAGTTTCTTTAAAGATGACGTCATGACCAAATAATAAGGCGTGCCCTGCCACACAATTTTCCTGTTCATCCCAATCTGATGTGATGCTCGTGCTCTTTTAATCTGGTGGCCACACTGTGCATGGTAGTGCCTATGTATACTTTACTGCAACTGCAGGGAACTTTATATATATATATATATATATATATATATATATATATATACCTGCAGATGTGTGTGGGTGGCATTTGTGTTTGACCAATCTCAGTAGATCTTCAATCTTTTTTGTTGGTCTGTAGATAGTGTCAATTCCATGTGAGTGCAGAAGCTTGCCTATCCGGCCAGAGACATTCATGATGTAGGGGAGAAAGGCTGTTGCTACTGTGCCACATTCCTTCTTTTCAGTCAGCCACCTGGGATGAATTGAGCACCGGATTTCTTTTTGTTTGTATCAACTGGCCTGGAATGCCGAGTTTAGGTGATTAAGTTCTTCCTTCAAGTATACCTTGCTGCAGAGCCGGGATGCTCGTTCTGTGTTTTTATTATTCCTTGTTTCTGCCTAGGGTGATGGTTTGAGGTTTTATGTAAATGTCGACCTGTATGTGTAGGTTTCCTGTAAATACCGTATTCCAGACCAAGGTCCACTGTACATCACTTTCACGTCTAAGAAGGCCAGAGTATTGTTATTCTCTTTCTCCATGGTGGATTGGATGTTGTCATTTAGGCTGTTTAGATGTGTCAGAAACTGATCCAAGATGTCTTCCCCATGACTCCATACTACAAAAGAATCATCAACATAGACCAACCAGGTCTTCGGTTTAAGAGGTGCCTTGACGAGTGCTGATTGCTCAAACTTTTCCAAAGCCTGAGTTTATACATTCAAATTTTAAATTGTTGTGCCATGCTTCTGACTTAGTTTCACCTTAGTGCAAAGTGCAATTGCTGTTCTGCCCTGAAACAGGTAGTGTGATGCATGTTGTGGATGAGTCACATATGACATCTACCTCTCTTCAATGTTGTCAGATGTAAGTGTACCACAAACTTAACAATTGTGAGCAAATTTAAATGGTAAATTGTGCAAAATGTGTTGGTTCTACAAAAACTCTTGTAGTGGAAAGCTCAATTCAGTTTCTCTTCAACTTCAAAGGCTTAAGTGCATCAGAGTAAAACCATGATGAATGTCTTTTACAAATAAACTTTTTAAAGGAAATCTAGTGCTCAATGGAAAGATTCCTTTAAAATCTCACTCGGTGTTGCACGAAGAATAAACAACTATGGACATTTATAAGCCATATACCCTTATATGTATTGCCTACAAGCAACTGCAACTATTGCTATGAAAACTGTTTGGCAGAATATGAGCTATTCTGCAAGAAAATGCAAAGTCATACAAAACCATATCTCGTAATCTGACTATGAAACACCCATGTCCAAATTCTTCCATATCCTTTGTCCAGGCAGGACGTGTCACTGGTTAGGAATATTCATTGACTTCTAAAATGGAAGATTGTTCAGTGACACTCCCATATAAAACACCACATGAAGTACTTTGCTACAGGAAAAGGCAAGGATCCACTACACTGTTGTTACTTCATTGCCTTATCTTTCAGCTCTTAGATGCTGCAATGGCAATGTTAGTTCATTATGGATTGTTTTTATTGCATTGTAGTACTGCTTTTTTAAGTTGTATTATAAGGAAGTGAGCTGTTAAGCAGTTTTCACTGACATTATTCAGTACAACAAAATTATATTTTCACAAACATCTGGACTTGCTTCTTTTTGAGGAGCTTACCCCTTATAAATAAATTTACCACCATGGGTAGCCATGGTTGGTAAGGTACAGACTTGTGAATGAGACATCTGCAGTTTAAAACCTGCCATGACCATCCTCCCTAAGAAGTTTCTTCCAGGTTTTTCTGTCTTCATAACTGGCAAGTGATGGAGAGGTACCCCAAAATTAGCTCTGGAATGTTTCCTACCCAAATTCCTTTTCTGACTATCTTGACATTTAATGTCATGCACTATCAATGTCCACTACCTGTGGTGCCATATGCAGTAACAAGAGTGCGAACACTACAAAACCCTTAAGCACCAACTTCAATGATGTTGATATTTTACTGTAATACACTAAATGAGTGATTTATAGCAGCAAGAAAAGCTTAAAATGGCCGGTGTGCCGAAATTTTGTCCTGCAGAAGTTCTTTTACATGCCAGTAAACCTACTGACATGGAGCTGTCGTTTTTGAGCACACTTAAAAACCATCGATCTGGGCCGGATTTTAACTGTGACCTTGGGATCAACAAGCCAGCATCTAACCAACTGAGCCACCCAGACGACACAAGTTATTTCAAGGATCACATGTTCAGAAAGCTACCACTAAGAAAAAGCTTATAAAAAAGCCATTAATACATTACAGTACTCTCAAATAAAGAACACAAATTGCAAGAGCTTTAATGAAGAGTATAATAAGCATTATCCATGCTACCACGACACTTGGCACAATAATGTCCTGAAAAGTTTCACCACTGACATGAATTAAAAGAAGTTTATCACACCAACACTATATTGAATGTGGTAAATGTCTTAAAAGGAAATAGCGAGTTATTTTAACAGATCAAATGCAAAGAAAATAAGTACTACAGAATTAAGTGACAACTTTTTTAAAGTATTTTCTGTAGGTAATTATTTATGGCAATTGTAGCACTTGGCAAGGCTTTTTGTACAATGATAATTCTTAATATTTATGCCCTTAAGTTTAAATGAAGTTATGAATGTATTATTCTGAGAATGTTAATAATCTTACCATAATTAACTCCTTTTTCATAAGCAGCACAACATTTTAAAAAAGATGTATAAATGGTACAGATATACTTTGTAATTTACTTTAATTTAATCAACTACTTTAATTACAAGTAAATGTTTACATAACAAATACTCTGGAGAAAATAATGATCTATGATATCTACCTACTGCCTTTCCAATGCTATAAGCACAAAATTTCAGTTAAATGAAATCTGAAAAATGAATGAATGACACTCCCATAGTGAATATTCTAATTGCTGCTTCTGTTTGTTGTGTACAACAAATTCAAGGAGCGCTGTAAATTGTCTCTCCGGTGGAGTGGTCAGCTCTCTGGCTTTGAAATCCTGGTCCTGGGTTTGATTCCCAGCTGGGACAGATGATTTCTTTAACTAGAATCATTTCCTACCCTCCACAGACTCTGGAAGCATGAATGTGGGAGTGAATATGCATGCATTTACTAGTGACAATAATGAAAGCAAAAGCTAAAATAAACTACAGTCAATGAGCTAGTAACATTATTGTTGTATCTTAAGTAATAGACTTCGATAACCATAGAAGTTAAACAGAACAATACAAATGAAACAAAAAAACAAAAAAAGGCAAAAAATATATAAAAATGAAAAAGGGTGCTGTTACTAGAGTTCTCATACAAGCAACGACCAACAGAAATAGTCATATTGACTGCAGAACAAAGAGAACTGCAGAACTCTGAATTTAACTGGGGATTTGAAATTGTTGGTTCCTTATAATAAAGGTAGCACTGAGCAACAATGGATTATGTAAAGGGCAGAAAAAGGAAAACATTTTGGCCATTAAAATCTTAGGATGCAAAAAAAAAAAAAAAAAACTGAAAATAAATCCTTGAATTATTTGATGATTTAGGAGTAGTGCTGGCTTGCAAGTCCTCCATAAGGGAAGGGTATTCAGATAAAGAAGAACAAGGAGTAACTTTCTTTTCATAAAATTATGAAAAAAGACAAAATGTTTTAAGGATATGAATGTAGTACATAAATAGAACTAGCCTTTACATAATACTTCATAGTTTTATCACTAGGCATTAACCCTTAACAGCACAATTTTCCCAGTGACACTTGGTTTCCTTGCACAGTGAAGAGAGCCCACAGAACTGGTTACCATGTGTAATGAAGACCCTATATGCCATCAACAATGTTGTCTAATAATGTCAACATATCTTTCAAAAAGTAGAATAATGTGTAACTTATTAACTCACAATGGTAAGTTGGAAATTACTGCAGCACATGGGAAAGAACATAATTATCTTTTTCACATTATTTTCCCTCATTATTTCTCGTGTTACAGCAAACTAATCAACCAAGGTTCTTATTACAGCATCATACAAAGAAACTACAACAGTAATCAATTCTAAGAATAATATGAGCTGAAAGACAAGCAATACATTTATAGACCACTGAGTGCTTGTGTCATCCTTACGCCAGCCCATAGAAAGCTTCATATGGTGCAACAGCCAGTGACATTGTTGCTTCTGATATAGAAAGCAAGCATCTGCCATGAGCATTACTTGTTTTCTATAGGCTTTCCTGTTTGAAATAAAAGTGAACTGGTGTTCAACAATACTGTGTGAGTTACTTGAGGAGAGGATAATGTGTAGGTACATTGATTCAAAAAATGTGTTTCATAGTTATTGAATTTTGTTCAGCTTTATGAGGATAGTTTTGCAATTCTAAACTATCAGAGAATTAGAACCATAATATGCAAGATCTATTTGGTATTTCTTCTTTCTTTTCTTTAATTTTAGGTTACATTCAGAGACATGGCACGCAGTAATTACAATGTAGTTTCCGAAGGAATAACACTTAGAAGCATTGGAAATTGTAGGTGACAATAACAGAACTTTGTTATTGAGGATGATTAAAGCCTGGATTTCTAAGCACAACAAAACAGTAGAATGAGCAAGCAAATAAGCACGAAAAATAATTAAAATAAGCACTAAAACTAAGCAAAACCCATACACGTAAATATGATGAGTTTCACAGAACTCTTACCTTACTAAAGGTTTTATAAGGTTTGCAGTTGAAAAATATAAAGGAACCACAAGACAGCTACATTGCCTCTCGCACTGTTTATGAGGGTTACCTTTTGTTTGCTAATGGTTCTTGCCCAGTGGCAGGGGGAGCAATCCTCCTTCAGAGGGTATCATTATTTGCAAAAACGTTTATTTTATAAATGCATATCAAGGGATAAGAAGAGACAACTGACATTTTTAGGAAACTGTAGTTTTTAACACAAAATATAATGCATTGCAAATATTTCTATGGGGACCTTGCATTTCAACACCAATCACAAACTTTAAAATACGTAATTTGCATTATTTTGTATGTGTAGAAGAAACTAGCTCCTTATTTGAAAAACTCATTAGGAAATTATACATATTTAATAAATAAACCAAAATGTAAATTCAACTTAAAATTAGGACAATAAACATATTACTGCCAAATATCACTGCTCTTATAACTTATATAGAAACTATAACCTTCCCCTCACCCCTCCTGTTACCCAAGAATTCTTACCTTTACTTAAGAATTTTTACCTTCACTGCCCAAGAATTTTACAGGTCCCTACGCATTATCAAAATACTTATAATTACTACTCACTAAACCTCTGTTAAAGGAATCAAATTATCATTGTCATCATTGTCTCCATGACACTTAAATGCTCCAAAATGGCATTTCATTTGATTGCTTTTCACATGAGTATTATGATCTTAATAACGTACCTAAACCTGATTGTTTGGAAAATGCTTGTAGGTCTTGCCTATTGTTGGAACTTGGAATACACATTACATATAAAACTCCGTATCAGTCGTCCCTGAGAGTAGCAGAGTACTAAGGTCACACCACTGAGGATGTTTGATGCAGCTTCGAACGAAAAGTTTGGAAGGTTTTCCACTAGACCACTGCCCACAAGCCCGGATAATCATTTTGTATTTTAATATACATGTACATCCATATATTGTAAGGCCCATCAATGATATGATCTGTGATTCAAATCATGCTTTGGTATAGAATTTTTCAGTTCTGATTCTGATTCCACCTTTCAATTACATACACATATTTTCAATTTGTATATTAATACAGCCTACTCTATTTGATCACAGCTACTTTTGAAATTTGTTATAAAAATACTGGAATTATCAGTTTAAAGTAAGAAAACCATTATTTTGGAACTGTAAATTGGCCCTATGTGCTTTTGTTTTCAACAGTTACATCCTCCGAAACATTCCAAAATACATTATTTTTTCACCTGCCTCTAATAATATATAATATATGCAAAAGTTTCATGGGCAGAGAAAGTCATGAAAGTGCTCTTCAAATGTTTCCATCTCAATGTAAAGAATAACCCTTAAAATGTCACATACTGCACAGTGAGGGACTACAAGCCTCAAGGGATATAAGTGAAGTTATTTGAAGTTTACATATTGCAATATCAGTATTAGAAAAACCTATGATAAAGAAGAAATGTGTACTAAAGTAAACGTTGTTTGTGTTTTCCAGGGGACCAAAGGAAGAAACGTGTAAGTGTGAAAAATGCACAAAGCCTTATGTAAATAAAAATTGGAAAATTTATATAGAAGTGGGTCATAGTTAAGAAGTGAACAACAAGGAATAAAAGATTGTTTAACTATAGTCAGCAATATGAAACAATACAAAAACAAGAGAAATCCACCCAAATAAAAATAAATATGTAAAAAGAAAGTAGTCATTTTATGGAGTAGCCCGTTCATTATCTTGACTTGCTTTTGTTTGCCACAGACACGGTGTGGACAGTATTTTCAAACCGGTACAATTTGGCCATTATTTCCTCAGAAAAGTTATGGCAGATGACTAAATGTTTGATAGTCCATGAAGCACTAACAGCATCATTAAAATCCACTACTTTATGGTACAGCTCTTCAATATCACCATTATTGTCGTTAACATCATTAAAGTCCTTAATCAGATCCCACTGTGAATTTTCAACTACTTCAGAGATAATAGCTTCTGCACTGACAAGATTGTCGTCAACATTTGCGTAGCCATCAAATGATGCCTCCTCTTCCAGTTTCCTCCATTCACAGTCATTTACAGAACATCATCATGATCATATCATCACAACCCATTCCAAACCCAGCTTTTTGGAAACAGTTTCGAACTGTAATTGCTGAGACAAGGTGCCATGATACTGTGATATAATGCATTGCCCACCAAAAGAAAATAAAGTGATGTAAATTAATTTATGGATTTTAATTTGTCTGAAGACACAAAATTATTATAACCCAGAAAATCAATCAATCTTCTTAATGCATGGTACAACAAAAAGTACTGGGGAAAATACAGTAGGCCTATTTCATATGAACATGAACAAAAATATAAAGAGATGAAATACAGTAATAGAAATCTTACCTGTGACACATTAATTTTCATTTCATCCTTTTTTCCAATGTTTACACATTTGATTGCAGCACCTGGATGACCGAGCTTCGCTCGGCTTTTCCTTTCTTTTCCTTTTTTTAATCGTGTTTTTTTTGGGAGAAGATACTTATTTAGATAAACTTGAAAAGCAAAATGTTAACTAAATATAAATTTTCATCCTAATTGTGGGAGCTGTTTCCGTAACGAGACCTTTAATATCCTAGCTTGTTTGTTGAAATTGGCCCATTAAAAGAGAAATTATGGCCAAAATAAGGTTTAGAGCAGGGGAAGACAGGTATTGTTGCTGTGACATCAGCTCACTCAGCTCACATGCTCCCACCGAAAGCCAGTTGAACGTGTGACGTCAGAGCGGGCTAGAGGAAATGGCATACAGGACATCGTAATTTTAATGCTGACTGTTTCAATTACGGAATAGTCACAGATTATAAATAATTACATTTCGGTTTTATGCCATACATATAAATTCTAGTTTATGTGAACAGTCATGTTATAACGCCAATAGAACAGAAATTATAACTATTTTGCCTGAGCTAGAGGAGAGCTGTACAGAACAATTAGGTGGACATTTTCCGACATTTGCCGTTTCACTTTTCTTTAACTAGTTTGTAAATGTTAGGGCCTAATGTACTGCACATTTGTGACCGAAGACTGCATGTTAGATTGTGATCTGACAATATGCTTCGGGATTTTGACTTAGAAAGGTTCATAACAAAATAGAATTGTTCACACACATACGTAGAACCAAACATACATAATACCCGTGCAACAAGGACATATAACCTCAGAAATCTGGTTTGAGGAACATTCTTATGAAAATCAGATGTCTTCCTTATGTTTATATTTGTCTTTCAGCAAATCGTCGCACTGTAAATTTATCAATTCAATTTGCTACCTGCTAGAAACATTGTTAACATCCAATGAATACGGGGTTGCAAAGATCTGAAACATAGTTGACAATGTTTCTACATCTTGAAGCCTGGTCTCTAACTAGTGTGAAACACGGGGAACTGAACACAAACACAAAACCACTACACACCACACTACACAACGTCAACAAAAACACAAAATAAAAACAAAATTCGCACTAACGCCATTAAGATCCCTCAAATAACAAATAAACACCCTCAGACTAGGCTGAAGAGGGTTCTCCCTAAACAGCCCGATAAAGTTGTAAACATGGCCAAATAACACTTTTCATATTCATTCAGTTTCCTGCAAGTAGGGCCGCTGATCTAGGCAGCATAGCAACACACCGCTCTCGCCTGACGTCACACGAACAAACAAGCTGGCTCTTTGTTTAAATACATCACACGGCCCGAAGTTGTCTTCCCCTGGTTTAGAGTAATTGGGACTGTTACACATATACTAAGATAGTTAAGTCAACTTTCTTTAGGTTTTCTGAAAGCTCTTGTCGAGACCTTTAATATCCTGGCTTGTTTGTTTAAATTGGCCCATTAACAGAGAAATTATGGCCAAAATAAAGTTTAGAGTACTTGCGACTGTTACGCGTAAAATCACGTTTTTTCACTCTGAGATCAAGCAGCTGCAGCTCACTCGTGCAGTTCACTGGTAAGAATTCCACAGTCACATTCTTCAAGTAAAAAGTAATGGGAGGATGTGCAGGGCATTGGTCCACGAATAAGATCTTACGACCTTTCACTCCCATTTTAGCACCCACACTTCACAGCCAGTCTTTAAAAACTTTCGTTGTGACCAAGGATTTCTTGTTGCTGGTTTATTTTGTACGGAACTTAGCAACATTTTTAAAACCATGCAGCTTTGCAAATTTGCTGATTGTTAGCAACGGCATCTTCTCAGTTCCGTCACTGTTGGTGCAAAACAGAACTGTTATGTGTTATTTGCTTTGTTTCCTCCCATGACAGTTTTCCTCTTTGAATGCCATTGTTCAATCAGGTGTTAAAGAAGAGGCCTGTCTCGTCCACATTGAAAATGTCCTTAGGAGCGACTCAAGATGTCAGTTCTTTCAAACAGTTTTCCTTCCATTCCTGAATAGTCTCTGCACCAACAATTCTGTTTTCCCCACACACATTATGACTGTCAATAACGTGCCTAGCTTTAAATTCATGGAGCTAGGCTGATGAAGCACCAAAATCTACCTTAAATCCGGTGCCAGTTCACTTGCCTTCTCGCAAAGCATTGGTCCATTTATTGTAATGCCTTCTGCCCTATGTTACCTGAACCACTGTAATAATCTTCCAAATATTTGTATTTTCTGCCCTGAATGTGGGTCCCCTTATTTGTAGAAATACCTAACACATGTACACTCTTCTATTTCCACTGCCTTAGCTACAACTTTATATAAGGTAGACAGAGCAATCCCTAATTCCTTAGCAATTTGTGTTTCATGTTGCCAATTTCTTTCACTACATTCATAATGCATAATTTTTCAGCAATCATAATGCACTTCCATTTCCTTTCATCCATGTTCACTAACGAGGTTAATCAAAATTAAAAGCATAGAGCACAAATGACTGAAGCAAGTACGGTTTGGTATTTCACAACTTTGCTCGAAAATAGCTTCAAGGTCACTCTCACTTCCACGCTGAGGGATATTTTCTGAGAAATGCACAGTGCAAGTCAAAAGTCTGGGCTTCAAATATTTCTTAAGATTTTAAAGAATGAAACCGTGGTCAACATATAAATTGTGCATTTTGCTCTCAGGGACGTAAGCTATGATCATAGAAGGATAAAAATTGTATAAATGAAAGTCATATAAACAAAATAATTTGTCGTAATAATTCTTAATGTAAGCCCGTTTCCCTTCCATTCTTGCCATCTTCATTTGTTGTATTAATTTCTTTTTCAAAGCCTGTTCCACCGATAAATCCCAAATGATAAAAATCTCTGTTCCTTTTATTGTTTTGCCCTCTTCAACACTTCATACATAAATTGCACCACTATCATTCTTGCTCCTCTTACTCTTCCCACTCTTTCCCATCCCTATAGCACCATTTCAAGTTTTCCTTCCAGGATCTCTTTAACTTCTTGTATGGGCCATACTCCACTCCTGCAATAATTAGTTTAAACTTGCGACACCTCTCTTCTTTTGACATGCTCCACCTCTATTCTCGTATCTTGTATAGCCTTTATTTCTTATTTGACTTCCATTATTCTTTTTCTACCCTATTAAGCTTGTTTGCTAATGTCTCATCCATATCCTTCACTCTGGCCAGGATTTCCTACAAAACTTGATTCCCATTAGGTCCAGGGTTGATTTCAACTCCACCAATTACACTCAACAATAAATTTCAACTTTTGTTTTTGCACTCGAACAAAAATAGGTGACTTTGTACATATTAGCTATGCTGAACTCAAATCTGAAATCCAAAATTCTCTATCACATACCGTTTTTTTGGAGAAATCGGTTTCAATGTTTTTAAAAAATAATGCATACAATAGATGCAATTAAAATATTGTAATCAAACCTGAGGTGAAATAATTTCCTATAGCTCAACATTATAACGAAAATGTTATGCAGAATCCATAAATTATGGTTAAAGTGTACTAACAATCCATATTTAGGTAACTTTTATGCAAAACCTTCAAAATATAATTAATTTCACTCACTTTTTTAAAAAACTTTTGAGAAGGCTTCTGCTTGTAGCTGACATCAGGAACCTCCCTTATGAACTGCCAACTATAATTCGCTAACACTTTCCACTGTATCGCTTTTCCATGGCACTTATATTCTAATAAATCTGTTCTCCATGGTCATCACTCACAGCCCCCAGGTTGGGTGGAAAGAAGTCCAAGTGTGAGTGCAGAAAACGTATTTTTAAGGACATATTGCACCCTAATTTTTATATGCCTTTAGCATGTTCTCAATAATTTCCTTGTAGTTGTCAGCTTTTGTATTTCCCAGGAAATTTTTGCACACTGTCTTGAATCCCAACCATGCCGCTTTCTCGTTTTCGGAAAGTAGTTCTTCAAAAGCCTGTCTTTCATCAATTTGCATATTTGTGGACCAATAAAAATACCTTCTTTTAAGTTTGCTTCGTTTATTCTTGGAAACTTTTCTTTCAAATACCGAAATATCCTACTCTCTCTATCCAAAGCCTTTACAAAAATTTTCATTAAGCCTATCTTAATGTGAAGCGGCGGTAGCAAAATTTTGTTTTTGTTAACTAATGCTTCATACTTAACACTCTTTTCACCCAGTATTAAAGCACTCCTTACAGGCCACTCAGTTACTTAATGTCTTTCTTTAGCCCAACTGTCCCACTCACATGTAAAACAACAAAATTTGGTGTAACCACTCTGCACTCCCAGTAGTAACACTATGACCTTTAAATCTCCACAGATTTGCCATTCATACTTTGCATAGTTTATAACTTTCAAAACTATCTTCAAATTCTCAAGTTTCTTTCATCTGGACAGCATGGGCTATAAGGACGGAAGTTACCGTTATGTAATAAATCTGTCTTTAAACTTAACTTTGATGAATCAATGAAAAGACGCCATTCGGATGGCTTGTAATCGTCACTCAGTTGTTCCATGAGCCCATTAACAAAGAAGACCTTTCAAAGAAGTCATATTTTAAGACCCTTGTCAAAGTGCTGAAGTTACCTCGCCTGCAATAAAACTCTTGCCAGCCTTGAATGACAACAGATGTTGAGAGGGTGAGCCGAATGATAAAGGTTGCAGCGGTGGCAGTGGCACAGTGCAGAGGATTTTTGCAAATCACAAAAAGGGCAATATCTAAAAAACGTTAGGTGATATCACAAAATGGATTTCAGTTCTGAAATACATACTTAAAAATCTATTGGAATCATCTATTTTTGGTCAGGTACAAATTTCAATGTTGTACAGCGTTATCAACAGAGAGCCTATTACACATAACAAAAGAAATATGTTTGCCATCTCTTCTAGACCTTTGTTCCTTTTAGTTTCATTGCATTTTAACCTATTAAAGGTTCCAATTCTTCCTCTAAACTTCAATGCCAACTCCCATTGTTCCTTCCACTTCAAGAGCTAACCACACGTATGTCCTCTCTCTTACAGTGCTAACTTAGCACTCCAATTGAAAATATAGTAGATCATGTCTATGAAAATGAACTCCCAACCAGCATAACCCTTCTATATTTAAGAAAAGCATTTGACACAGTGTCACATCTGATATTGATTAAAAAACTAAAACAGTAAAATATATCTGAAATAGCCCTTATTGTGATAGACTAAAAAACTGACTTCAGATGATACAAATAAACAGTGAAACATTCCATACTATTACAATAACTACAGCAGTACCTCAGGGCTCACTACTAGGTCCCTTTCTGTTCATTACATACATGATTTCCCTAATTATAATCCCATGTAGAACAGTATAATACGCTGATGACACCACTTTGGTAACAACTACCACAGATATAGAAGCACTATGAAATATAAATAAGAACATGGTGGATTTAACAATTAAGTGGTTTAACACAAACATGTTACAGATACACTTGAAATAAATTCAAAGAACCATGATAATATATCTGTCAAACTGCTAGGAATTTACATAGACAAAAAACTTAACTGGGAACATCACATAAACTACAAAAGTGGCAAACTACTGTGCTTTTCAAATAGGAAGGAGTTTGTCCTTGAGCGTCTCCAGGCCGGCAACCAATCAGAGACCTGCTGTGTTGTCATATTGCTTTCCCCTTAAGTGGGGCTTGACGCGAGCCAACAAATATGAAAAGAGTGGGGGTAATGAGCTTGCAACGCTGTGCACGTAAATGTATCTCATTGGCTGCAGATCAGAACTCTTCCCATTTGAAAAGCACAGTAGCTTGTGTAATATCCCTGTTATACAAACTTCATCATAATGTTAGTGAAAATTTGCTCATGTATGCATATTATGCCTTCTTTCGTTCTACATTATCATATGGTATATTTCTATGAGGTAATTCCACAGGAGCACAAACAATTTTCAAGTGGCAAGTAAAGGCAATTAGATGTATTGCTAATGTAGACCATAATTATAATCATCCTTGCAAACAATGTTTCCAAAAACTTGAAATAATGACTATGCCAGGGTTGTATATTTATCATTCTGTAATCTTTGTAAAAGAAAACTTACAAACATATGCCCTTCGACAGACAATACATAGTTACACAACATGTAATAACTTAGCCTTAGCATTTCCAAGATTATCAAAAATACACAACAGTCGTAAATATCTAGTACTACATATGCGTAATAAAATTCCACATCATATTACCTCATACCCATTAATAAATTCAAAACATTTCTGGATACATGGCTAAAAAAAATAAAGCATTTTACACAATAGAAGAATTCTATGAGTACAACAATTTTCACATAGATGAGTAGATAGCTAAATCAGTATTGTCAATGTTAATTTAGTAATCAAACTGTAAATAATGCACATATATATTTATATTAAGTTCCTGCATTGTTTAATATCATATTGTAAATATATTGTGACAAATTTCTAATAATATTTAACATCATTATTAGGGCTCAGATTTTTAGGTGCTAAAAACTTGGGAAAACATTTATTTTTATGCACCAAAACTGTCGAAAATATTGCTAAAAATAAAAAAATATGTGCTAAAACAAAATATTTTTAGATCTGAGTGACTGAACTTCCAAATATAGATGTACCTATTACTCAACAGACATTCTTGGAAGGGATCACCAAGTACTGTAGAATTGCAGTATAGATTGCATGATTCCTCAAATTTTTCATCCCGAAAGATATGATTGTCACAAAAAATGGTCTTGAATTTCGAACATGATTACTCCACGTCACAGGAAGTAAGCCTAGCATCATTATAACATGTTATGTTACTCACACTGGGACCAATAATTTCTTCATGTTGTCCATTCAACACATTTGAAATTTTATAGACTGTTAAATCCACCATTATTTTCTAAAAATTCCTTCCATTTTCTTTTTAGGGTTTGTGCTGCAGGATCAAAAAGAACCTTCAGTTTTTTTTCCCCACATCCAGAACTACTCGAACTGCTTCTCCCAAAGACATTCCTACTGATTCCAGTTTCTTTATGGAATCACAGAGGAAACAAAGATTTGCACAAAAGTACGCAAAGTCATTTCTTAACACAGTGTCTTTTAATTTTTGCAGCATATTGTGGTACTTAACTACTATTCACTCCAGACATCTTTAATCCACTGTGAACTCAAAACTGTTGATATATAATTTCCCAACACAACACAACTAGAATGTCATATGATCTCAGTAGTTTCACCAATGAATAAATTTGACTACACAGTTTCAGTGTATGTACTAGCCGGACTGTGAAGCGATGAACAGATGAGGTGGAGGAGTTCCCCATTCTTATCTTGCAGGCTCATGCACTACTAGTAGAGTGATCAGGATGGTCATATTTTCTTACAAATGAAGACACTGACATATCAGTTCTTCCAATAATAACTAACAAATTGTGACATCCAGCCTGCATAATTGAGCATTAAAGAAGTGGATGGTGACTTGTTACAAATAGTCTTACCCTGCTTTTACGTGATTTATGTGAAGATTATTTAAAAAATTTTTCCTCTCTGCAATTTTTGTGTAATTTATGTGAATATCCGAAAATATTTATTTACATAAAAAAAAATCAGAAAATATGCAGTTTTATGTGCAATAAAACTTTAAATATTTGCTCCGGTGTAGATAACCAGAACATTAAACTTTGTTTCAAGTTCATACTAGCACGCAAACAAAATATGTATTTACCTAAAAATCCGAGCCCTAATCATTATATTGTAAATATTGCAAACTTATAAACAAATTTATATATTTGACGAGACCAATTGCATTGTTGTAAAACAGATTAATGGTCAATGAACACTAATTCTAAGTCTAACTCAAACTTTATTTAGATTAGCTGGAATCTTAAGTACTGACATTTAGATTAATGACATTAATGACAATATACAGAAATAAATTACTTATAAAATCAAAAGCTCCATGATTATGATAAAAATAGTGAACCACGTAGTAACTAATGTGAACATTGGTATTACAGCACACCACACATACAAAGAGTGTTAGATCATTTAACTCCATAGTTATGCAAAAATTAAAAAGCATTACCTAAAAAGATTATTACACATATATAAGAGCTTTAAATTGGGAACACTGTTTACTGATGACTTCCCTATAATCCTGGTAAAGTTTACAGTAGTCTTCTTCTGTACAAGCAGTGTTTACCACTGTGACACATAGATCAGTACTAAATATATTTTTGAAGGAACTAAAAGAATGAAACCAACATGAATGAAAATTTAGAACTGAGCTGATTTAACATTCCTAGGTTTCATTCACCACATTAACTGCAGGAACATGTTTTCTTAAGCGGTTTCATCAATTGTTGCTGACTGGCTTGAATATCTGAGACCCGCATCCATTGGCAGAGTTCCTCACGTGGTGAACACTTCAACCATTTAGAGTAAAAGTTCATATCCACAAGAATTTAAAAATTCATAGCTACTAAGTCTTCCACATACCTTGATGAGGATCTTCTCCCTCACAAACATCCAACTCTTTCTTATTCCTGGTGGATTTTAACATTATTACACTGGAGATTACATTGTGGTGGTTACTCCAAAAATGAGTACCAACTTACGAAAACATGTTCATGCACTTAATACGGTGAATGATATATAGGAGTGTTAAGTAGATTCAACTCTAAATTGTTATTCAGGTCGATACTAGTGTGAGTCCCAGTTGGAACAAGTCAATTTTGGAAAAGGTAGAATGAGACTGCAAAATTCAATGCCATAGCCAGGATTTGAACCACAGTTCTTCTGGTCTCCATTCAGTTGCTCTAACCACTGAGCTACCATAGCAATGTGCTGACACAACATTGAATTCTTCAACTCACTCACGTTCCTAAGTCCTGACTTCTAGATTAACCAACTATAAGGTCAATCAATGGAACTTAATTGTTCTTCCATACAATAGCCATGTGTAGGACGGGGTTGGAAGGTATATAATGAGGCTGAAAAATTCAATGCCGTAGCTGGGATTTGAAACATGGATCTCCGGGTCTATGTCCAGTTGCTCTAACCACTGACCTACCATAGCAACATGCCGACAAATTAAATTCTCCAATTCACTCTCATTTTTCCCAGTAAATCATAAGATCTCAAATTCATATAACATATCCTAATGGTAACTTGCAATGGTGTAAGTACTTAGGTCCTGAGCTTCAAGTTTAACTATAAAGTCAATCAATGGAAATTGTCCTTCCACACAATAGCCATGTAAAGGACAAGGTTGGAAAGGGCAGAAACTGAAAAATTTTACTTTTTATTATGCTGTTACACTCTTTCTGGAGATTTCAGATGCTGCTGTATCCCACGTATATTAACTGATAAGTTTATTGCAACTGAAAGTATCAGAAAACTTGTCAGAATACACAAATAATTCGTAACTCATGTTGTTTCTTTCTTTCTATTGGAAGCAAACTGAAATTGTTGATAGTGGCAGTGATAGTAGTACTGGTAGCAGTTATGGTCTATGATGATGCCCATAATCAAAAACTTACTCTTTTGTTATATGAACTCCACTTTTGAATCCATTGTCAAAATGTCCCAAGCCACGGCCTCCAGCCAGGATCTGTGCTTTGATTACATATTCTTCTGCCTCTGTTCAAAGAATACAGAGAAAGTAAAGATTACTATACACCAAAAGAAATAAGCACCAGTCAAGTACGAATGCTCAAATAACACACAAGAATGAAAATTAAAAGATTCTTCTAGGTTGCTTATATAACTTCCTTTCAACCCAATGGATAGTAGTTTTCGGGTTTGAAGGCCATGGTCCAGTCGATAAATTCTCTGACGTTTCGCCCAAGACTCTGTTGGACATCTTCAGAGTAACTCCTGGCTGGTTAACAACTAGAGGGCAATTGATGGAGCACACCGCTTATATATAGGTGAGAGGGACCGTCTCTCCATCTCCTATTCATTGTCCATATGCCAATCACTACTTTGTGGCTGGGGGAACTGCCATATGATTGGTTCTGTTGGCATTCTGGAGCTCCAGTTTTGTATTGTCTAGCACCAGCTGTGTGTATACGTGTTGTTTCTTCTTTTCTATTGAAGTTGCTTTTATGTTTATGGATCTCAATAGCTTCTCGGTACAGCCGTGCATAGTTGTATACTATGGTGTCCAGAACTTCAGTCTCATCGAACCTGATGTCATGGCCCGTTAGAAGTGCATCGAGTATGCACTTTCTGCCGATTTCTCCATGACTGTTTTTATAACCCAGTAGAAAACTAAAACAGCATCTGAGATTGGCAAAGGACAGGCAGGACCCGCTGCAGACACAGGGGATTTATCAGATACCATGTAGCTGTGGCCAAGTTTGTTGGCACTACTAAACGCAGTATAAAAACCCGCTTAAAGGAATACAAAAGCAACTGCCAGCTAGGAAACATGGATTTGGATTTGGTTTAAGGGCGCTCAACTTAGGAAACATGGAGAAATCGGCAGTAACCAAGCATGCACTTCTAACGTGCCATGACATCAGGTTCAGCGAGACTGAAGTTCTGGACACCACAGCATATTATCATGCACAGCGGTACCGAGAAGCTATTAAGATCCACAAACATAAAAGCAACTTCAATAGAAAAGAAGAAACAACACGTATACACACAGCCTGGGTGCTAGTGCTAGACAATACAAAACCGAAGCCCCAGAATGCCAACAGAACCAATCATGTGGCAGTTCCCACAGCCACAAAGTAGTGATTGGCATATGGACAATGAATAGGAGACGAGAGACGGTCCCTCTTACCTATATATAAGCAGGGCGCTCCATCAATCGCCCTCTAGTTGTTAACCAGCCAGGAGTCACTCTGAAGATGTCCAACACAATCTTGGGCGAAACATCAGACAATTTATTGACTGGACCATGGCCTACAAACCCAAAAACTACTATCCAACGGATTAACGGCGGCCATGAAAGCCTTAGCATGTATATTCCTTTCAACCATTTTATTGAGTGTGGAAAATCTATACCTAAGCAAATAACCATTAAACAATACAGGGTGGAAGGTACTGCTTCGGCCAGAACAATATGGCTAATAGATGCAGGTGTAAGAAACATAAAATGCTAAGTTTCATTTCGATAAGTTTAATAGTTCTGTAAAAATTTAAGTTTTTCGGTAGGTAAATGGCACGCTGTACTGTGTTCGCACATGCCAACGGCCTGTGTTGAACTTAGCAGCGTGTGCCTTGCAGTCAACAGTTGTAAACACCCGACCGGCATGTGCAAAGCACTGCACTAAGACATCTACAAGTAACTGGCCAAGTGGATAGGATTAGTCCTCTCACCCCGACCAGCATGTGCCATCAGATATCAAAAAAAAAAACACTCGTTTACGTACCAGTGAAGCAATCACAATCTCGGACAAATCAGCAAGAATCAATGTCATGCCTGAAAGGTGTGAAATAACTGAAATGACACATTCATTCAAGTAATAATGAAGATGCAGTTTTTCATAGTTAAGACAGCAGGAATCTATCAAAACCACATACTTTTGGGTAAAACAATGCTGACATAAAGGGATACAGATTTTCCTAATAGTGGATATTATTATATTTATACTCCTACTACTACTACTCCTGCTACTCCTACTCTTGCTCCTGGTACTACTACTCTTACTCTGCTACTACTCCTACCACCACCACTGCCACTACTGCTGCTACTACTCCTACCCCTACTACCATCATCACCATCACCACCACCACTACTATTACTATTAGTACCTGGGTGACCGAACTTTGCTCAGCTTATTTTTGGGAGAAGATACTTATTGAGATTAACTAAATAAACATTTTTGTCGCAATGGTTAAGTCATTTCCGAGATACAAGAGATAGAGATACATATATTTCATAAGCACCATCATTTCAGCCATAAAATGTAATACGTTGTATTTCTATTTCAAACATATAGACGGGACGAGCTGTAACACACAAACTAGTATAGCTAGGTCAACTTTCTTACTGTATTCTGATAGCCCTGGAAGAGGACTTCAAAATGCTAGCTCATTAACGGAGAAATTATTGCCAAAATAAGGTTTTAACTAATTGTGACTGTTATGCGTAGACTAAGATAGCTAAGTCAACTTTCTTTAGGTTTTCCGAAAGCTCTTGACGAGACCTTTATGGCCTGTTTGTTGAAATTGGCCCATTAGCAGAGAAATTATGGCCAAAATAAGGTTTAGAGTAACTGTGACTGTTAGGCATAAAATTACGTTTTTCAGGAATGATACCTATATAGATAAACTTAATAAGTAAACCCTATCTGAATACAACATTTGAACGAAATCGTTAGAGCCATTTCCAAGTTGTGCAGCATATATTTATATACAAGAATTGCTCATTTAAATATATAAGATTATTATTATTATTATTATTATTATTATTATTATTATTATTATTATTATTACTACTACTACTACTACTACTATTATTATTATTATTATTATTATTATTATTATTATTATTATTATTATTATTACTGTAAGATTTAAAGCTTTTACGGCACGCGTTATTAATTAAAGCTTCATGGGTGATCAGCCGTGTGAGGTTTAAAAACACTAAGCTTTCAGCCATTGTAGACTCCATGGCCTTCATCAGAATGAAAAATGATCGTCCCAGGAGTCCAGGAGTGAGTACGAGTCGCCTGGGTTAACCCAGGCGGATGGTAAGGTGGCCACGGTACCAATCCGTTTAGTTACAGATTTACCCGTGAGGTAATATAGGTTATGTCTATTTTTCAAGCTTTAGTGTTATGTGTTTAATGGTGCAGGTTAGTTTCCTATGTTGTCACTAGCGGTGGGATGTGTCAGATCTTGGATGTCTAGCCATCCGAGCAACCATTGCCCTACTGCTTACTTCGTCGGCCGCTTGTGGAACCGTCGAGCAATGCAGTACCACTGACAGGAAACCGAGAGAAATAGGTGAAGGGTGTGGCGGTGCCAAGTGTGAAATACATTTGGCGGTTTGGGTGTTTGAAGGGATAGCGGTAGTTACCAGCCAAGGGCATCCTTGGGCAAGTGGTAGCTCTGCCGCCGTCTAGGTAGACGATCATATTGCCACTGAGTGTTAACCAACTGGTTTGGGCGAGGTGTGAGTTTGGCATAGATTCTGTGTGAGTCCTGTCCTCCACAACGTCCACAATATATGGTATGCCGGAATGAGTGTGGAGGATGTGTGATGGAAATCTATGGTCAGTATCGTAGATCATCCTAAGCACCCTGTTCTGCACGGCCTGCAGCCTGCGGATGGTGGAACAAGCCACCATTCCCCAGACCTCACATCCGTACAGAATCAGGGGCGGGACAATCACACGGTACAAGCGTAGTTTCAGGTGAGTAGGCATGGTTGAGTGGAGTATGGGATATAGCTGTCTCAGTACGCCATGTCCCAGACTGACCTTTGCACTAACATGTGGAGTGAAGGTTAGACCACGGTCAAGTAGTACCCCCAGGTATTTGGCGGAGTTAACCCATGGGATTCTTCTCCGCCGCAGTGCCAGGGATACACCCGGCCGCCAGTTTCGAACTTTGCCCAATAGAAGAGCCTGACTCTTCTGTGGGCTAATGGCCATTCTACACTGTTCACTCCACCTACCGATGGCGTCAAGCTGTCGCTGTAGTGGAGGGAAGCAGTACCGAACATTTTTGTTCTGTGCCAGTATGAGGATGTCATCTGCATACTGGCACGTAACAGTATGCGGTTCCACGGGTAGGCCAGACATGTAGGCAGCAAAGAGCAACGGCGATAGCACGCTACCTTCCGGAACTCCAGCTGCTATGGGTCTGACCGAGGACAATTTCCCCTCCACCTGCACCCGAAAAGTGCGATCCCGAAGGAAGCTACCGATCAGGGTGAGATAGGGGGGAGGGATTTCTGCCTCTCTGAGTTTTTACAATAACTCCTGGTGCCATGTGGTTGCTAAGGCCTTTTCTACATCCAAAAGTGCCGCGACTGTTTTGAAGTTTTCCTGGAAACCCAGGGCAACCTTCTCAATCAGCCGCAGCAGCTGTAGTGTAGTGGCATGTCCATGACGAAAACCGAACTGATGATCCGGGATGAGTTGCCTTTCCTCAAAGAGAGGAGTGAGGTGGGATAGGAATAATCGTTCAAAAAGTTTTGAAACAATGGGTAGTAGGCTGATGGAACGGTAGTTTAAAGGGAAGACCGGGTCCTTGCCGGGCTTTAAAATGTAGACCACCCTCACCTCCTTCCAACAAGTTGGAAAGTGGCGAAGCTGCAGACATGCATTATAAATCCTCGTCAGGTGGACTACGGCCTTACGGGGAGGGTGCTGGAGCATGGGTGCCGTGACGCCATCATGCCCCGAGGATTTATTGGGTTTTAACTTTTTGGGGAAAAAAAAATGACCGTTTGCTTTCCGCTCCCCATATATAAACAATGTTAGGTCGGAAAGGGGGTTGCGTTGCCCTGGCCAATGAGCGGGTGACGATTTGTGATTGGGCCTGTTGTTTCGGGCTACATTTGTCACCGGCCACAGTGTTTTCCTGAGGGTCAGTACTTGGTCCGGAATCACTGTAGTTGCTGTTGTGGATGTGTATGATGGCTATTGTCCAAGCAGTTGAAGTCTGCGGTCCCTGTTGTAGTTGTTTGGATGTTATCAGTATGAAAGTTCTGGATCATAATCATCTGGATCATTATGATTCCTCAAGAGCAGTCAATGTTGAAAATGGCCATGTTAAATATATTGAGCAGCCTATATTGTGTATTTGGGTTGTATGGAACTAAATTATTTGTATACACAACAAAACTTCATAATTTCATCAAAAGTGTTCACACATTTGCAGGTTATGAGATTCATTGATCTATGGCCTCCAAGACAGAAAACTTTGCAAAGAATGACAATTACGCTATTGTATGAATCTTTCATGTAATTCAAGATCTCGAATGTGATTTGCAAGCATATTGCATTTTTTCTAACAAAATTACATATTTTATGTGAGAACAACTTTGGTATGCAGCATTCATGATAGAAAATAATGAGGTAATATGAAGTATACTAGCCGGGAGGGCTTGGGACACTGACCACATCCCACTCTCCACCACTGCACCCCACTTATAACGCCTGTAATAGGCAGAGGGTAGTAAGCCAAGGCAACACTCGCAGGATGGGTGTAGCATTAAGATCAACACAACCTACATTAATTCTGGGTAGTATTAACATAGTAACTTACCCAGCTTCTGTAATAATGGCGGAACTTCTGCAGCTGAGTCTACAACTTCAAACTTTTGTATAGCCACTCCACTCTTCTGCAGTAGTGATTTACTTTGATACTCCAAAAGGTTAAGCTGCCTTATTTGGTGGGAGAAAACCTGCAAAATTAATTTACAATCAAGTGACAAGTTACTTCCATTACAAACTTTCTACCATTTAGAAAGTATAATACAAGATTAACTAGCTCAACGGCTCCATGAGGAAGAGAAATAATGGCAAGTTTGATCTGCAAACCTCGTGTCTACTTTCTTAATCTAATACATAAATACTTAATACTCATCTTGGTTAATTTTGTAGCAGGAATTTAGAAACAATACTCTCCAGCTAAACAGTTTTCTTTCCTTTGACATGAATTTTGTGTGTATCTTCAGTTTGAGTGAGTGAGTGAGTCAGGTTTAAGGGCTTCAGTTAAAGTGTTATCTAAAAGATTATAACTCATTCTCTTTAAGCATTTTAAAATATTATGAGGATTCTATTGGAAAATCTGCTACTAGTCCAAAACAGATGCATGTATTTTGAAAATTCCTTTTACTTAACAAATAAGGAATCTCCAGAGCTTCCTTGTATTTTATTTGCCATACTTATTTATAAAGAATGCACCAACTTCAACAGTAAAATTTGTGGTGTTCAATGTTTGGCTATATATCCTTTTCTTACAATAACTCAAGATAATATTTTGTGCATCCAGTGAACATACTTTTTTTTTTCGTAAATTCTGAGGTGATATTTTTCCATTCTTTCAATAGAACTTCCTTTGGATGTACTTTAGATCGTACATGGTATTTTATTAAACAGTCTTCAAGTTCTTTTCTACTGTGCTCAATTGGGATTGCACTCTTTGGATTTTGGTGGCATTTTTAAGGTGTGGTCTGTATTGTACACTTTTCATAATGATACAAGTTCTGATGTGTGCTTAGGATAATTGTCTTGTTGGAGGAAGTAGTTTCTTGAGCCCAAGTTCCCAACACTGCTCTTAAGGTTACTCTGCAATATACTTTATACTGAGGCTTATCCATACTGCCATCTATACATACATGGTTTCCAACACTACTATACTGGTTTCACCGAAAGAACTGGTCGTGATGTAAACAGAAGCACGTGCACAAATAGAATTAAAGTGTATGTTCATTGGCTGATGCCACATATTACAAAGTACATCAGTTACGAAGTAGTTTGCTCAATAGTAACAAAACTACAGGATCTTCTCTGTATTATGTAACCATGGTATGTTTAACGTGTTATTGTACCATGTAGAACTGCAACAAAATTAATCTAAAGTAATTAATTGCACTTAATCAGAAAATGAGCGAAGAACATGTGCAGGGTGCCTTCTGCTGCTCAGCTTTGGAAGCAGGAAGGTGAGAGTGTAGTAAACCATCATGGCCGAAAAAGTGTAGTTTATAAAACATTGTAGAGGGAAGCCTCTAAAGAGTGGTGAAAAAGTTATAATTCTCAATGTCTTCCACAAACTATGCGAGAAATATCCCACTTAAGCTATCAAAGATACTGTTAACCTTACAGCAGAGTTTACAGGTGTATCTGCATTAAGCATAAACTACGCATGCAGTGAAAGGTTAAAAACGGGGAAGTTATTACGCCTATAGCCGTTAAGATTCTGAGTTTACCACTGGTCACATCAAATCATGTGAGCATGCATTCATTATATGCCTATAATCTGCTATTTATATAAGCTTACATCTCTGATTTATGGGAGGTTAAGTTAGAGTTTGTTTTATTTATAATTTTAGGTTAATTAGCAGCCACTGGGTATACCAAACATAAAGGGAGAGGGGAGGAGCAGAACTCTGATCTAGATGGAATACAACCTCTTTCAGATTCAGATTAGGTATGTTAAAGCTTTCTTTTCTATAGTGATTTTAAATTTATATTTGTTATTATGTTTTTAGTTCAGAGCGCTACACACAATTGTTATATTATCAGTAGCATGTTTTAAACTAACGCACGAAGGATTGGTGGATCGAAGGCAGGCAATGATAGTTGCAGGCTCCACGTGGTTTTCTCTCTTAGCAACACGTGGTTACAAAAGTAGTGCTGTTACTGCTCCAATCAGGGCGAGAAAGCAGAAGGATACATTTTTAGGCAATTCTTTCGCTGAAACCAGTATAGAAGCCATACAACCCCACATTATTACCCCTCCACCCTCACGTTTCAGTTCCTATCACGTTCTTTGGCTTCCATTAAGTATTAGCCTTTCTTCTCACTCATATTCGCCCAACTTTCTGATAGATGTTAAATTTCCTCTCGTCTGACCACAGTACTTTATCCCAGAAATCAGTACTTTTGATTATATATTCATCTGTAAACTGTAAATGCTTTTTATGGTTGATCTTACTCACAAATGACTTTCATCTGGGAGTTCTGGAATTGTACCCAACCCTATTTAGGATCCTCCAAACAGTCCTAACATGAACTTGCTTACCTAGGTACTCCTTTACCTGAACAGTGATCTCCTGTGCAGAAACCATTGGCTTTTTCTTCACTTGCCTTATTGTCCTCTGTTTCCCTT
This sequence comes from Tenodera sinensis, assembly GCA_030765045.1. Taxonomy (NCBI): domain Eukaryota; kingdom Metazoa; phylum Arthropoda; class Insecta; order Mantodea; family Mantidae; genus Tenodera; species Tenodera sinensis. Next base: position 87,943,831 of record CM060964.1, read on the forward strand.
GGCTCAGCTTTGATGGCCATCCAGTTCTGGCTTATGCAGCACCATGTTGAACTTCCTATAGTGCTGAACAATGTTAAAAACTGTTGCTCAGCTTCTATTACTGCAATTTCTGCATACTCGAGCATTACCTATATGGAATAGCCATACATTGTTGCAAACCCCCATGGCTGTCCCTTCTCCTTTTTGTCCCATTTTGACTGCATCTAACTACCCCACAGAATAAAGACAACACTCACTGTCCCTTGATGGAAAGGGGAATTAGCAGGGAACAAGAAAACCTCAGAGATAACTACCCATGACTTTCCTTACAAAGTAAGAGCGTTCCAATACTGATGTCCTAGCAGGAAGCTAACATATGACAAGCAATTGAACATTCTTTCCTATAGGAAGACATTTTAAAAATAGCGTTCTAAATAATTGTAGAGTAGGAAAAGGGGAATACAATTCCAAATCAAAACAACTAATGCCTCTGAATCTATGGTCAATATGAGCATTATTTGGTTCAGACATGTGTACTAATACTTTTGTCCACAACAGTATATGGGGAGCACTGAATCAAAAATGCAGTATGTAAATAATAAAAAAGTTTTCAGGTGAGGGGAAAAATTGATACTTCCTGAGGTAAGCAGTGCATGTCTTCATAACTACTGCAATGAAATGTTACTTTTATAAATACTGTGATTACTAGGATCACTTTTTGTGTAATACCACATTTATAATGAAAAATATTTAGGACTTAGTGCAGGGGAAGACAACTTCGGGCCGTGTGACGTATTTAAACGAAGAGCCAGCTTGTACGTTCGTGTGACGTCAGGCGAGAGTGGTGTATTGCTATGCTGCCTAGATCAGCAGTGTTACTTGCAGGAAACTGAATGAATATGAAAAATGTTATTTGGCCATGTTTACAACTTTATCAGGCTGTTTAGGGAGAACACTCTTCAGCCTAGTCTGAGGGTGTTTATTTATTGTTTCAGGGATCTTAACGGCGTTAGTGCAAATTTTGTTTTTATTTTGTGTTTTTGTTGACGTTGTGTAGTGTGGTGTGTAGTGGTTTTGTGTTTGTGTTCCGTTCCCCGTGTTTCACACTAGTTTGAGACCAGGCTTCAAGATTTAGAAACATTTGTCAACTACGTTTCAGGTCTTTGCAACCCCGTATTCATTGGATGTTAATGTTTCTAGCAGGTAGTAAATTGAATTGATAAATTTACAGTGCGACGATTTGCTGAAGGACAAATATTGTGTAATACCATATTTATAATGAAAAATATTTAGGACTTAGTGCAGGAGAAGACAACTTCGGGCCGTGTAACGTATTTAAACGAAGAGCCAGCTTGTGCATTCGTGTAACGTCAGGCGAGAGTGGTGTATTGCTATGCTGCCTAGATCAGCAGCACTACTTGCAGGAAACTGAATGAATATGAAAAATGATTTTTATAAGAATGTTCCTCAAACCAGATTTCTGAGGTTATATGCCATTGTTGCACGGGTATTATGTATGTTTGGTTCTATGTACGTGTGCGAACAATTCTTTTCTGTTATGAACCTTTTTAAGTCAAAATCCCGAAGCATACTGTCAGATCACAATCTAACATGCAGTCTTCGGTCACAAATGTGCCTACATTACGCCCTAACATTGGCAAACTAGTTAAAGAAAAGCGAAGCAGCAAATGTCGGAAAGTATCCACCTAATTGTTCTGTATAGCTTTCCTCTAGCTCAGCAAAATAGTTATAATTTCTGTTCTATTTGCATTATAACATGACTGTTCACATAAACTAGAATTTATATATATTATGGCATAAAGTTGAAATGTAATTATTTATAATCTGTGACTATTCCGTAATTGAAACAGTCAGCATTAAAATTACGATGTCCCGTATGCCATTTCCTCTTGCCCGCTGTGATGTCACACGTCCAATTGGCTTTCACTGGGAGCATGTGAGCTGAGTGAGCTGACGTCATAGCAGCGTTACCTGTCTTCCCCTGACTTAGTGCACTTTGAGCCAATTATACTCAAAATATTATCATTAGCATAAAGAAAAAATAACAAAAATTTATATTTAATGATATTTTAATACATAATTTCAACTACACTTAAAAAAGGAGTTTTATAGTTTGCTTTGTGCATTTTTTGAGAGAAAAAAAATGAGTTTTCAAGTTTTATTTGTTTCTTTTTCTTCTCTTTTCTGCCGTGATACTTCTTTCAACAAGCAAAACTGTTCCTGTATTTAAACAATGCCCATTTCTTTCTCCAAACAGTCCAATTTCTCTTCATTCTAGTTTTGCAGACTCTTCATTCACAGCCACCATGTAAAACTGCAGCTCAGCCTTATGTTTGCATTTACTCCAAAACCACCTCTGTAAGAATGTCAAAATCCTTTTGCCCTGCTTCATAGACTGGTTTGGAGTGTAAAACAGTGCTTTCTGAACCCAACACTGTATTTTGAATCCAGTTTACAAAAGGAGGGAGTACTATTTGAAACAAATTGATTACATGGATCAATTCAGTGTGACTGAAATACGAATCCATATTAAGAAACATTTTAACCATGGGTTGCACAGGCTCATCATTTGAGTAGTTCCTGAGAAAACAAAAGGAAAGCTTATATGCATGCAGAAGGTTGGGAAGGGGGCTGGGGGAATAGAATTATTTGAATACAGTGCTACACAGTTGTCTTACCTTTTTACCAGTAATTTGCTGTGAAGTTCTCAACAAACTATGGAGATATGCTGCCATTCTGAAAATTTACAAGTATTTTTAGTTTTTGATAACTTTTTTAATAATTTTCTTAAGGTACACATGAATTAAATTAATCCAAAGTTAAGCAATCTTCAGCATGATGCTGATGAGTAAGCAATTTTGTTTATAATTTAAATGTATTATGAAGCCATTATTAGGTACTTTTTTCTTTACAATAGTCTGACTGATAATGCAATGAATCAATCAATCATATAATACTCTATCCAACCATACCTCACTGCAAACCCAGCTTTCTTCATTATTCTCCCTTTTCCACATTTCTCTTGTTCATTGCGTATAGCTTTAAGAGAATGATGGAAGGATTAAAGCTTGCTATTTAAGCTTTAATACTATCACATGGCACACTTTTTCCCCATTTACTATTCTTTCTAGTGCATCTCTTAGGAAGTTGCTTACCATCCTATGTACCAGGCAATTTCAATTACCCTTCCTTTATCTACTAGTTCTAAAATAATATTTTCTCAATATGTTTATATGGCCATTCTTCTCCAGATTTACATTTTTCTTACTTCATTGATATCTCCAGATTTATGTATCATAACAATGCTACATAACTAATGAAGATTTGCACTCAATTATAAAAAGCAAAAAGTCTCAATATTAAAAACCCCATATAACTGCTAATGTTAAATGGCAAATATAAAGTTATTGTGGTTTAGGGGCCCATCGACAACTAGGTCATTTGGGCCCAAATGATAAGATAAATATAGGAAAACTCACAAACCTGTAAGCTTCACAGTTAAAAAGTGAAAGTTAAAAAAGTTAAAAATTAAAAAGTGGAAGATAAATCAGTAACTGAGTAAAATACTAAAAAGGTAAAAATTTAGAAAGTTAAAAAGGATGTAATCACACCCTAAAAGTCTGAACAGCTCCGAAAGATAAAATACTAGTTGAACTTGGTTAGCACACCCAATATTGGCGATGAACTGCAGTGCCTTACCTACAGCTACTGGGTCTTTGCCTATAAGCGAGCACAACAGACTGACGCTCACAAGTGTATTGCAAACAATCCAGTAGAACATGCAACACAATCTCAAATTTCACAGGTGAGCAAAATAGGATGTTACTAAAGCTACATGTGACTGTGTGTGTGTGTGTGTGTGTGTGTGTGTGTGTGTGTGTGTGTGTGTGTGTGTGTGTGTGTGTGTGTGTGTGTGTGTGTGTGTGTGTGTGTGTGAGAGAGAGAGAGAGAGAGAGAGAGAGAGAGAGAGAGAGAGAGAGAGAGAGAAATAGATTAAGGCAGATAAAATCCTTTAGAAGTGTGAGTAATTCACACACACACAAACGCGTTGTACTCTGGATTGATAGCTATCTGAACTGCCTTGTCAGGAATTGTCCATTAACAAGCTCAGAGAACTTTGCTTACTGGACTTTCTATATTTGGTTGCTGTACCTATCACAAGTGTCATTACATTATTTCTGCAAACATTTACCCCAATTAATGTAAAGTAGAAAATCATGTAAAACAAGATTTTGTAAGAGTAGCTTAGAGAAGTTAAATAAAGATAAATGATAGTGGGTAGAGAAAATTCTGACTGGATAACTTAATGGGATTTACTGACAGTAAGTTAAATATTTTGGTAGTTATATCAAGTTACAAATACCAATGCATTTTCTGGTTTGTACACTAACAGAAAAAGTTGCACTGGAAGTATTCTTCTGCAAGATCCTAACCTTACAAAACACTATCGAATGCTTACACATGTTTAAACATTAGAAGCGTAAGTTTTGTTGACTTTGGCTTCATAAATACTATTTAAGTGATCGTTTTGGCTATTTGGTCATGAATGAAGTGAAGTGGATATAGGAGAAACGTTGGACTTAAATAAAAATTCTCGCGTCACTTCTTGGAAAGTTGAGTCGTACATACTTCTACTTCTATACTTTAAAATTCTTTATCTAAAAAACAAACTTCTAGTTCCTTTCTCTCGGCCTGGCGAAACCTACAATTTCATTTCCGGTGTTACTGAGATACCCTTAAGACGAAATAAAGAATGTCCTTCAACTGTTAATACGCTTCATAAGGATGATCCGTATGTTATCCTTGGCAACTGCATGGTTAATGAAAATATTTTCTTTTTCTTAACCTTACTACGTTATACACTGCAATCTCCACGAGCTCATACTAATGCTCTTTACTTCCATATTTTCCTCTAATAATCTATCAAATGCAATAAAACGTTCAAATCTTACCTTAGGCGTGTTGTACTGCTTGCTTAACAACAACAGACAACAACCCTTGGACCTTCTCAGCTGAACTTCCATGCACATGTGTATAATGTCCTAGTCGCCTGCTAGCTTTCACAAGGAGAGTTGGGTCATACGATAACAGCTCACAAAGAAATGTTATAAAATGTTGTTATAGTAATACATAAGAAGTAATAATATTTTCCTTAATTTACACTTTATTTATAAAAATAAACATATATAGAAGTATGGTGGTTAAAACATATTGCGCATCTATGTAAATTCAAATTTGCCACTACTTGGAAGGGGGGGGGGGGGGGGGGGATTTTCTCTGCTCCCGCCCTGTTTCACTCGCACGCACTTGACGTCATTACGGAGTTTCGCGAGACTCGCGCGAAATACAGGCTACGGCCGAGGCTCGCACGAAATACAGGCTACGGCCCGATTACGTCATCTTTGGAACAGCTGATCGAAGGGAACAGACCGAAGCCGAACGTGAATATGACTCCCGTTTGGAGGAACAGCGTAAGGAAGTGATATCCATTGAATTGTCACTCATTATTGAAAACAAAAACACGTAACAAAAATACCTGCACAATATTATAATACGTTACATAAATAATAAATCACATATCAATATAATAAAGATTAACTATCTATCTCAATAGCTGCTGTTATTATCATCAAATTTTAAACATGAGGCACGTGATTATTGCCAAACTTAATTCTACTGAAACTGAATATATACATGTAAATGGAAATATTCCATCCTCAATATTTTGATTTTTAATGGCCCATTGTGACTAACCGATATATTATTATAACTAGTCAATCATATCAAAATAATGGTAATATTGATATGTTGCCTACCCCGGAGAAGCTGGAAGACTTATTTTTCAATATCACTTGTAAAAAGTACTTAGCAATGTATCCACTTACCTTACATAATATTTATTAATGATGGAATCTATAAATGTTAACTTATTATCAGCGGGGCATATAGTTTTTTCAGTTTCAGTTTTGTTTATTGAAAGTTTGGCCTGGTGCCGGTACAAAGGACCCGGCTTACAGGCTACAATTAACATTAACTTACAATTATAAATATTTACAAAGTTTACTGTTTTGGGGTTTAACAAAACCAATACGGTGACCATACCAAGAAGTTTTTGGGTGTGGATTTGTCCTTTAGATAGGCATCCCAGAAATTGAAGCAAAATACTAATTAAACTCAGTCTATCAACATTTACCATGCTGGTTTGGTAAATTTGCACATAAATAGCAATTATCAACAATAGGCTAAGCTGTGATACCTGTGTTAATTTGTAAAAGTGGGGAAAGAGTTTAGATATGATGTTATAAAGTTAGGGTTGCATATTATTATTGATGGCAGGTGTGGATGCTGCCTCTGATAACACAGGCTAAATTTTGATAAAACAGGACTCTGTCATCCTGTTCATATAGGTACACATTAACCTAGGTGTCGTTGGCTACATAATTCCATCATGTGTGAGTAAAGTAAGGGGACAAAATTTGACCCAAGTATAATAGTTTTCCCTTTTTGATGAAGGTGGGAAAAATGTAAATGACCTAGCTACTGCCTGTTTTCTAAATTTATTGATTAACTTGGTAAATGTTTTGTTAACATTCATTGCTTTTAACTGTTGCCAGAATGGTTTAACAAAAACCAACCCATACCATCTTTAGTTCAACAGTTTTTGGGTGTAGATTTGTCCTTTCAATGTGTTTCATTTATATATATTTATATATATAAACTGTCCTAACTAGTTTTACATCGATACACACTACAACGTCGACCCATATTGTTCAATTCTACATCTAAAACAAAAGTAGAATTACAGTAGGTAGGATAAGGGAAGTCTGGAACAGACCCAAATGCGCAAGATGGCCGCCATGCGTAATCTAAGGATTACTAGGTGAGATGGTACTAGAAGCAGGCGTTGTAGATGTTCTACTGATAATGGGATCAATTTCTAAGACAAATAGCAGGGACACACACGTGTTTATGTACGTTTGTAATAGATGAGTATTTTGTTCGCTATATCTAATGTATACATCCTAACGCAAGAGCTTTCTAATTTGATCCAATATATTACCCTCAACATAATGACACCTCGCCCTCCCTCCCCTCATCGCTGCGCTAACCTAACTTAGCCCAGCTCCTACTCTTTTACACTGTCTTTCATAATTTAACATAACCTAAGCCTCATACTTCTACTCGTATAACCTAACCTAATCTATCCTGTCATACGCTGTCCTGATCTCCCTCTAGGAATTTCATAAACATTTTGATACTATTTTGAGTCCTCTGATAGATCTTTTTAAGCACTTTTAGTATATTCAGGCTGCTTTTACAACATATTTAAGAACTTTTCAGACTATTTTGAAGATAATGCAGGTTATTTGATCGATTTTTCAGAGGTTTCATGGTATTTTGACGTTGTTTTATAGACCGTTAACATATATTTTAGTTGCTTTAGGCTGTGCAGGACGCTTTTACAAATTATTTTACACAACGGTCAGGCAATTTTGAGTGATTTAGACGCCATATTACATATTTGCAGGGTGTTTTGAGGTCCGTTTAGACTCGCTGGTAGATATTTCAGCCTGTTTACAAATATTCTGAAGACTTTTACGTCCAGTTTAAACATTTTTCAGAGTATTTTAGACGAATTTGACGTTATTTAAGGCAATCTGAGAGTTATTCTGGACGCACCTGTCTATTATTGTTTGCTTTAAGCACTTTGAAGGGTAGTGGAAGATAATTTTCACGATATCAGGGATACTGAACCGGCTGTTTCAAGGTTGTTAGACGTATCTCTACCAGTTAATTATCGTTTCAGCCATTTTAGAGACATTTTAAGCACTATAGGAGTATTTTAGACTTTGTCACCAACATTTTGGACGGTTTTCAGAATCCTTTGAAACACTTTTATAGGCGTTAGACGCTTTTAATGGTTTTTTTCGAACACTAATTAAGACATTTCAGCTCCTTCACAGGTATTTTGAGGATTTTCAGGGCATCTTAGACTCGTGAGAAGCATTTTTTTTTCCGCCAGTTTGAAGATGTTTTAAGACACTCTAGTAGGCATTTTTAACGCTGCTAGAGGTATATTAATTGATTTAAGGACATTTTACTAAGTTTTCTTCAGTAATCGCTTTGTTTTATAGTAGTTGAAGAACAGTCTAACCTATCCAGTCATTCATTGCATTTCTCGCATTATTATTTTGATTACATTTCACTAATAACCTAACTCGGCAATAATCATCATTATCATAATAATAATCATCATCATTATCAACTACTCTATCTTATAGTCCAACTAAGCTAACCTAACCTAACCTGACCTAATGAGGAAATAGGGATGTTAAGGCAAGCAATGAAATAAAAAAGAATAATTGCAATGAGATAATTTTATTTAACTTATAAAGATGCATACACTAACATTAACATTTAGAAAACAAGTATACACTGCTGAAAGACGATAGCGTCCTCCTCAGTTCTTATTATTCACATTATCATTCTTCTCTCTTGGTTAGATGTGCCATTGGTGCACGAAGTTCATAGTTCAACAATCTTCAATTTTTTCTACAGACAAACTTTAAGTACCCATGTCTAGGCACTATTCTCGACACTGTAATGTCCATACGCATACGTCGATATTCCATCCTCTTCAATCACTCTCTTGTCATCGTGAGGTGATAAGGCTATTTTATTAGCTTCAACCGTAGAAATATTATGATGTCGGGATAGGATTAAATTCATAGGAGTTCTAACAATTTTCAAAGTTTTAAGGCACTCTACATAGCTATTGAAGTTGATGTATTGCTTAATGGCGCTACGTTTTATACCTTTAACTTTTTTTATCACAGAACCATCAATATCGATAGCATACATTTTGGGCCTAAGACCAACGAACCGATGAATGATTTTTCCACAGGCTTCATCTTTAAACTTTCCCAACACTTTTTTGTTTTGTGTAGAATAGCATATATGGCTAGCAGGGTAATCAGATGTATCCAGATGTTCAAGCATGTGTAATTTATCCTGGTATATATCAGCTGTAGTCACTCGATGGACGAAAGAATCTGTATCTGTATACAACAGTTTAAGATTTTCAGCTCCATAATATGGAAGTAACACATCGTATTGATACGAATACATTAGCGTCTTGGAGATGTCTAGCACACTCATTCCAATGTATATAGGCTTGTTGAACACTATTTTACGAGAAGCCATATGTACAGCAGCAAGATTAGGTCCATATATGGTTCGATCAATGAATGTAGGTTTGGCTATGAGTTTTTCTAACGTTTTGCTGTTTGTCACAAGCCGTATATCCATGCGATTACGAATATTTTCCATAGTTTTTCCAAACATAGCATTATTGAATAGTTTATAAAGGTCCTTCTCAAAATCATTTCTAGCTTGTTGTCGCAGTCGGTTATTAAACTCGACGTAAGGTTTTAGCCAACACGACTGATGAAACTGAAGTGCTCGATGAATCTTTGTTAATAGTAGACCGTGACTAAGAGCTTGTTTCAAGGCCATGTAGTGTACCACATACTTCTTTCGGCACCCAAGATGAGCAATTAACTTCTCTGAAGACGATTTCCCCGGTTTCAGACTCTCAGGCAGGAAGGGCAAATCATTATGAAGATCGTGGAGCTCGACAGGATATTCGACATCGACTTCTAAGATGTATCCAAGGGGGTCATCTTCCTTCAATAAATCCAGGTCTATGTCTTCAGGAGAAACCCATTTAAACCCTCCATAAGGAAGGGCCTTACACATAGCCCAGCCATATTCGTTGTTTGCATCTTCGTATGTAATAAACTGGGAAGGTTTACGAGGATCATACTGTTCCATATATATATTATTAGCTTCAGCATACCGATGAGAAACCTGGCATAACCCTCCTCTTATACCAGATTCAACCATGAGCAGCTGATCGTAGTCCAGCAGCAATTGCAGCTCAATTCCTGTGTACAGTAGCATAGCATCCCACGTAAGTCCTGGAGAAGTGAAATAATGCGCAGGATCCACTTTGTGTGTTTTCAGAGTTTGGTCTCTGAACGTTTCAAAGACATCCGCTAGGAGAAGAACATCAGAGGTTAAGTAAATATCACTGTATTCACCTAAGTTTCTCACATTAAACTGGTTCCATACATTTCTAGCATGCTCATAGTCATCGCCGGTAATTTCTTCTTCATTTAATTTATTGTAGAATGCTTCCCTTGGAGGTAGATGAGTATCATTCAAAACGTCCCATGATGTGAGGTAATCATAGGGGAACACTCCCTTACGAGTCATCAAGCCAATCTTCTCTTCTCCAAAGTACTTCTCTGTTTCGGGATGCGTCGTGAGGTTTTTCACTAACTTGTCCAAGCTTGTACTCAGGAAACGGAAGGTATCCACAAACCTGAGTTTAATATCTCCAACATATTTTGAGAATGAGATATAGCTTTCTTCAGAGTTTGGTATTACCTCCACTCTTTCGCTTGTGCAACCTAACTCCTTAACAATAAAATGAGAGTCATATCCGCTCAGATTATGGACGAAAACAGGAATATAATTAGGTGTTTTACAGGCCAGGTTACATTTATTGTGTAAAGATCCTCTGTACACCCCGGACACATGATCGTGATCGCGAACCTTCCAATTATCTTCTGTAAATTCATGTCCACACAGGTAGCATATTGTAGAAGCATCGAACGATTCTTGTTCTTCAGCTGTAAGTTTCAGAGGCTTAGCAGATTTGTATAAGTCACTAATTTTCTTCGCAAGGGAAGTTAGATACTCTATGAACTTCTCAGCAGCATCATGACCTCGATACACGTAGGGATGTGTAGGAAGATCGGTTTCTACTTTGTCAACGCTGGATGACGGTTTGACGTAAACAGCAAAGCTCATTGGAGAATGACTTTGATAGGGTGTTGTATAGGAGGTTTCAGGATTAGAGGCGCAGGTATGGTAAGGAGTGAGAATGCTCTCAAAATCAGCATAGATGACATATGGCAGTTTCAACATTCTTTCCACGTTTTTGAATCTGACGATAGAGTTTTCTTTTGTAGGCATAACGCATCTAGCAATAGCATGTTGCATGCACATTTCTCTATGCTCTTCCAATTTTTTCATTCCACTTGGTCCATGTTGGTCATCAAAATGATTGAAACATCGTTTACATACATATATTTGCCCATGGTGTTTAGTTTTCTGCCCGCGAATAAGCTTCTCAAAATCCTTTATATATACATAGTGATGCTTGCCAGCTGAATCACTCAACAGAAGAAGATCGCGATGATCAGATAATTCTTCATTGACTACCTTTATAGGAAACACTTCATGTTTTTCATCCAGTCCAAACACATTTATGGACATATTGTTGAGCTTTTCAAATTTAGCGACTTCACCCAAGCTCGTAGGAAACGAAACGCATGAGAAATTGTATTTTTCTTGGTGATCCTTGTACTTGCCGACGCGATGAGCATTCTTATCAACGAATTTTGCAAGAACCGCATATATAAAGCAATTCTCGTCACTATAATTCTGAGGGTTTATGCAGGCTTTTCTCGCTTCCACAGATGCAGGTAGAGGAATATAGCTGCTCCCTCGAAGGACATTGTACTTGTTAATTCGGAGTCGAACTCCATCAACTGCTAGCAAGGCCCAGTTGCTTCCTTTCAACTGACATTCTTCCATTTCAGCATAAATCTTCTTAAATTCTGTTTCCAAGAGGGCGTCCATATCAGTTTCTAAAAACACAGGTTGGTTACGTGTTTTAAATGTTCTGTCACACGTCTCTCCATGAACATTCACAAATTGACAGTCGACCATGATGTTAATTTTCACACTTTTATGTATCGACAGTTCTTTGTTTATAGCTTGAATTATGCGATGTTTCGACTCCTCCAGATAAGTTTTCATATCCTTGAAGGTATCACAGCGAATATAATATGATTTAAGACGCCCTTCAAATGATGTTTCATATTCGGTCATATCACACCCATCCGTCATTGTCAAAAGTTGATGCTTGCTAGGCTCAGACTTGATTTTCTTGCAAGATATAGTTTTTTCACATCTTTCTTCATGTACGTCTCTTCTATGCTCAGTATCGCAAACATTACCACAATGTTTACACCTGTAGACTCGACCGCATATCAACTCATGTCTCTTCTTATCATAGTTGCGTAGAAAACGCTTATCACATTTGCTGCAGCTATAATCTGGTATAGCACTCAGAGACGATTCCACCACTCGTCCACTCCACATCTCTATAATATGTAGTGCAACACTTGTAAATTATATAAATCAATAATTGCTTATAGCGCACTACGATAGTTCACCTTGATAACTTATCAAAGCTATTGAACGACAATCTCACTAAGAGAAACTCGTCCACTCGACTCGAAGCAAAACCATACAATGAAACTTCAAGATAGATCGAGGTATATTTATTCCGCTAACACGTACCTTATAAACGACTACGCGGTTCAAGATTAAGCGTGTATTTAAAAATAGATATATCAGGAAACTACGCGAGTCAAGATTAACTTGTTTCGTTTTCATTTGCCAGTTCAACGTTAACAGGCATTTCCCCGATTTTTTAAGTTTAAACAAGGTAAATTATATATCAACCATTGTATTTATACAAATAAATGTGTATAATCTTATACACTTTAATACCAAACACACACCCATACTCACACACAAACACATCCCAACCCACACACCCACACACGCAAACACACATACACACACCTCAACCCACATACACACGCACACCTACGTACATGCACACACAAACACACTCCAACCCACACACACATACACACGCATACATTCACACACGCACACATCCGCAAACACGCACGCAAAAACACATACCCCCAAGCACGTACACATGCAAACACACACACACACACAAACACGCATACACACAAACACACACCCCAACCTACACACACTCCCTCGCACACACACACACACACAAACACACATACACACACCTCAACCCACATACACACGCACACCTACGTACATGCACACACACAAACACATCCCAACCCACACACACACACACAAACACGCATACACACAAACACACACCCCAACCTACACACACTCCCTCGCACACACACACACACACACACACACACAAACACACATACACACACCTCAACCTACATACACACGCACACCTACGTACATGCACACACACAAACACATCCCAACCCACACACCCACACACACACAAACACACATACACACAAACACACACCCCAACCTACACACACTCCCTCGCACACACACACACACAAACACACATACACACACCTCAACCCACATACACACGCACACCTACGTACATGCACACACACAAACACATCCCAACCCACACACCCACACACGCAAACACACATACACACACCTCAACCCACATACACACGCACACCTACGTACATGCACACACAAACACATCCCAACCCACACACACACATACATGCACACACACACAGACACACGCCTGCACACAGACTCGCATATACATAAATAAGCGCCCACAGACACGTACATGCAAGAAATTCACACCGACGCTTCTAGTCTCGAACCAAGACTCTACGGCAAGCATTCTCCTTTTGAAAATAGTATGTACAAAAGCATATATTTACTTTATTTCAATGCTTTATTCCTATTTGTTCAAGAATTATTTAACATTGAAATGTCCTCCGTACCAGTATTCGAACCAAGTCTATTAGGGATATAATTACATAAAACACAATGTTAGGTATTAAATGTGCCTTTCCCCCCCCCCCCCCCCCTTAGGGTATAACCAACTGGCGATAAGAAATAAGAAAGAATTCGGGAAAGGAAAGAAAATCATGTATATATTCTCCGTAATAAAATTAAATGTCCAGTAATTCTGCTTTACGTTTCATTTAAATATATATTTTCCCATCAGTGAGTTAACAGACAGACATATTAGAGATGTCATTTTCTTTCGCTACATGCCAGCAAGCGGTAACGTAATCTAGACTCTTACAGTTGGGGAGGAGATAATAACCCTCCGCATGTTGCTACATTAGGGGGGAAATCCAGTGTTACGCTCACATAGTTTTCTCTACTCACTAACTGTTCATACAAACTCTTATTCCTTTCTCTTCTTCGTAGAAGTGGTCATAAGTTGTATTCTTGTGATTGTTTTTTTTATTTGTATTTTATTGTTTATTTCCATGTCGATACAAGGAGAATAATTATTAGAATACAGTATACCTTGAGTGTTAATGAAATCCTTTAAAGCTTTGAGATCCCGTTCTCTTTACACATATAGGTAACATATAAAACAATAAACAATGATGTTGCACTTCAAGAAAGTTTTGTTTCCTGAAAGTGACACAAATAATGATAGATATCTCAGAAATGATTCACCCTCATGTATCCGGCTGTGATAGGGGAAACTCGCTCCAAGCCGTGAGAGAGTTTTGCCAGTCAATTTTTTGTGTCAAAGTCTGGCTTCTTTTAACAGTATGGGAGGGTTAACGCTGTCTAACGTGGGAAAAATATATCAAGGGATGCTACGCTCACACGGCATTCTCTACTCTTGTCCTAACAATTAATACAAACTCTTATTTCTATATAACTTTGCGTGTAAATGATCATAAACATTTGTACAACTTATCTTATTGCTTATTTCCTTGTAGGTGCAAGGGGAATGTTAGAATACAGTAGGCTTTATGCGATAGTCAAATCTTTTAAAGCTTTGAGATTCCGTTCTCTATGCACACTCAACATATAAAAAAATGAACAACGATGATTCATTTCACGAAAGTTTTAAGTTTCCCGAAAGTGACACAAATAACAATGGATATCTCAGAAATGGCTCACCCTAAAGAACATTTATTTAGACATAAATTGTATATTTTAATGGGATTTTCATTACAGTATAGTAAGATTTGGTATATCCCAGCACGTTTACCTGTCATGCAAAAACCCGTCGACAGCAAATACGACTACAGGGCCATAGCCAGAAAATTTAAAAATCTTCATTTCATTTAACATAAAATATATCAAACATATATAATTTGATTAAAAATCGTTAGACTTTTCAAGAAAATTAAAATTCTGAAAAATCATACATGTAAGGGTACAGTTTAGGCCAGAGGATTATTTCCTTTAAAATCTTAGTGACGTCTCCCATAAACCCATTAAACTTAAATAACAATTTGGTTTATAACTGACTTTTCTATTTGAGTTATGCCGTTCACAGACTGACAAACACACATACACATACAAACACATACGCGCGCGCGCACACGAACAAACAGAGGTCACCAATCCTTTTACAGCCTGTTCACTTATGTCTCTGTTGCACCCCATATATCTCCAGTCAACACTAGTCTCATATACGCCTCTCTTGCACTAAAATGAGTAGCATATGAACATAGTTTCATGCAATCTCTAAGGATGCAGGGGGAGACTACATTCTTTCTGAGAAAGTCAGAATGGGATCTCCTTCCTCCCCAGTAATATGACCCTTATATTACCACCCCCTCCCCGCACCAACCGTCATACTGAAGTCGCCCATCCCTCCTATGACCTTGAATTTGGTCTAGAAAATATACCATGTATAGCGGCCATCTTGAATGACTTGAGATTACCACCCCCTCAACCTTCAACCGTCACACTGGAGCCCCCACCCCTCCTATGACCTTGAATTTGGTCTAGAAAATATACCATGTATAGCGGCCATCTTGAATGACCTTGAGATTACCACCCCCACCCCTCCCCCACCCCCCTATGACCTTGAAAGTGGTCTAGAACATATACCATGTATAGCGGCCATCTTGAATGACCTTGAAAGTGGTCTAGAACCTATGTTCTTATGCTACTCATTTTAGTGCAAGAGAGGCGTATATGAGACTAGTGTTGACTGGAGATATATGGGGTGCAACAGAGACATAAGTGAACAGGCTGTAAAAGGATTGGTGACCTCTGTTTGTTCGTGTGCGCGCGCGCGTATGTGTTTGTATGTGTATGTGTGTTTGTCAGTCTGTGAACGGCATAACTCAAATAGAAAAGTCAGTTATAAACCAAATTGTTATTTAAGTTTAATGGGTTTATGGGAGACGTCACTAAGATTTTAAAGGAAATAATCCTCTGGCCTAAACTGTACCCTTACATGTATGATTTTTCAGAATTTTAATTTTCTTGAAAAGTCTAACGATTTTTAATCAAATTATATATGTTTGATATATTTTATGTTAAATGAAATGAAGATTTTTAAATTTTCTGGCTATGGCCCTGTAGTCGTATTTGCTGTCGACGGGTTTTTGCATGACAGGTAAACGTGCTGGGATATACCAAATCTTACTATACTGTAATGAAAATCCCATTAAAATATACAATTTATGTCTAAATAAATGTTCTTTAGGGTGAGCCATTTCTGAGATATCCATTGTTATTTGTGTCACTTTCGGGAAACTTAAAACTTTCGTGAAATGAATCATCGTTGTTCATTTTTTTATATGTTGAGTGTGCATAGAGAACGGAATCTCAAAGCTTTAAAAGATTTGACTATCGCATAAAGCCTACTGTATTCTAACATTCCCCTTGCACCTACAAGGAAATAAGCAATAAGATAAGTTGTACAAATGTTTATGATCATTTACACGCAAAGTTATATAGAAATAAGAGTTTGTATTAATTGTTAGGACAAGAGTAGAGAATGCCGTGTGAGCGTAGCATCCCTTGATATATTTTTCCCACGTTAGACAGCGTTAACCCTCCCATACTGTTAAAAGAAGCCAGACTTTGACACAAAAAATTGACTGGCAAAACTCTCTCACGGCTTGGAGCGAGTTTCCCCTATCACAGCCGGATACATGAGGGTGAATCATTTCTGAGATATCTATCATTATTTGTGTCACTTTCAGGAAACAAAACTTTCTTGAAGTGCAACATCATTGTTTATTGTTTTATATGTTACCTATATGTGTAAAGAGAACGGGATCTCAAAGCTTTAAAGGATTTCATTAACACTCAAGGTATACTGTATTCTAATAATTATTCTCCTTGTATCGACATGGAAATAAACAATAAAATACAAATAAAAAAAACAATCACAAGAATACAACTTATGACCACTTCTACGAAGAAGAGAAAGGAATAAGAGTTTGTATGAACAGTTAGTGAGTAGAGAAAACTATGTGAGCGTAACACTGGATTTCCCCCCTAATGTAGCAACATGCGGAGGGTTATTATCTCCTCCCCAACTGTAAGAGTCTAGATTACGTTACCGCTTGCTGGCATGTAGCGAAAGAAAATGACATCTCTAATATGTCTGTCTGTTAACTCACTGATGGGAAAATATATATTTAAATGAAACGTAAAGCAGAATTACTGGACATTTAATTTTATTACGGAGAATATATACATGATTTTCTTTCCTTTCCCGAATTCTTTCTTATTTCTTATCGCCAGTTGGTTATACCCTAAGGGGGGGGGGGGGAAAAGGCACATTTAATACCTAACATTGTGTTTTATGTAATTATATCCCTAATAGACTTGGTTCGAATACTGGTACGGAGGACATTTCAATGTTAAATAATTCTTGAACAAATAGGAATAAAGCATTGAAATAAAGTAAATATATGCTTTTGTACATACTATTTTCAAAAGGAGAATGCTTGCCGTAGAGTCTTGGTTCGAGACTAGAAGCGTCGGTGTGAATTTCTTGCATGTACGTGTCTGTGGGCGCTTATTTATGTATATGCGAGTCTGTGTGCAGGCGTGTGTCTGTGTGTGTGTGCATGTATGTGTGTGTGTGGGTTGGGATGTGTTTGTGTGTGCATGTACGTAGGTGTGCGTGTGTATGTGGGTTGAGGTGTGTGTATGTGTGTTTGCGTGTGTGGGTGTGTGGGTTGGGATGTGTTTGTGTGTGTGCATGTACGTAGGTGTGCGTGTGTATGTGGGTTGAGGTGTGTGTATGTGTGTTTGTGTGTGTGTGTGTGTGCGAGGGAGTGTGTGTAGGTTGGGGTGTGTGTTTGTGTGTATGTGTGTTTGTGTGTGTGTGGGTGTGTGGGTTGGGATGTGTTTGTGTGTGTGCATGTACGTAGGTGTGCGTGTGTATGTAGGTTGAGGTGTGTGTATGTGTGTTTGTGTGTGTGTGTGTGTGTGTGTGTGTGTGCGAGGGAGTGTGTGTAGGTTGGGGTGTGTGTTTGTGTGTATGCGTGTTTGTGTGTGTGTGTGTGGGTTGGGATGTGTTTGTGTGTGTGCATGTACGTAGGTGTGCGTGTGTATGTGGGTTGAGGTGTGTGTATGTGTGTTTGTGTGTGTGTGTGTGTGCGAGGGAGTGTGTGTAGGTTGGGGTGTGTGTTTGTGTGTATGCGTGTTTGTGTGTGTGTGTGTGTTTGCATGTGTACGTGCTTGGGGGTATGTGTTTTTGCGTGCGTGTTTGCGGATGTGTGCGTGTGTGAATGTATGCGTGTGTATGTGTGTGTGGGTTGGAGTGTGTTTGTGTGTGCATGTACGTAGGTGTGCGTGTGTATGTGGGTTGAGGTGTGTGTATGTGTGTTTGCGTGTGTGGGTGTGTGGGTTGGGATGTGTTTGTGTGTGAGTATGGGTGTGTGTTTGGTATTAAAGTGTATAAGATTATACACATTTATTTGTATAAATACAATGGTTGATATATAATTTACCTTGTTTAAACTTAAAAAATCGGGGGAAATGCCTGTTAACGTTGAACTGGCAAATGAAAACGAAACAAGTTAATCTTGACTCGCGTAGTTTCCTGATATATCTATTTTTAAATACACGCTTAATCTTGAACCGCGTAGTCGTTTATAAGGTACGTGTTAGCGGAATAAATATACCTCGATCTATCTTGAAGTTTCATTGTATGGTTTTGCTTCGAGTCGAGTGGACGAGTTTCTCTTAGTGAGATTGTCGTTCAATAGCTTTGATAAGTTATCAAGGTGAACTATCGTAGTGCGCTATAAGCAATTATTGATTTATATAATTTACAAGTGTTGCACTACATATTATAGAGATGTGGAGTGGACGAGTGGTGGAATCGTCTCTGAGTGCTATACCAGATTATAGCTGCAGCAAATGTGATAAGCGTTTTCTACGCAACTATGATAAGAAGAGACATGAGTTGATATGCGGTCGAGTCTACAGGTGTAAACATTGTGGTAATGTTTGCGATACTGAGCATAGAAGAGACGTACATGAAGAAAGATGTGAAAAAACTATATCTTGCAAGAAAATCAAGTCTGAGCCTAGCAAGCATCAACTTTTGACAATGACGGATGGGTGTGATATGACCGAATATGAAACATCATTTGAAGGGCGTCTTAAATCATATTATATTCGCTGTGATACCTTCAAGGATATGAAAACTTATCTGGAGGAGTCGAAACATCGCATAATTCAAGCTATAAACAAAGAACTGTCGATACATAAAAGTGTGAAAATTAACATCATGGTCGACTGTCAATTTGTGAATGTTCATGGAGAGACGTGTGACAGAACATTTAAAACACGTAACCAACCTGTGTTTTTAGAAACTGATATGGACGCCCTCTTGGAAACAGAATTTAAGAAGATTTATGCTGAAATGGAAGAATGTCAGTTGAAAGGAAGCAACTGGGCCTTGCTAGCAGTTGATGGAGTTCGACTCCGAATTAACAAGTACAATGTCCTTCGAGGGAGCAGCTATATTCCTCTACCTGCATCTGTGGAAGCGAGAAAAGCCTGCATAAACCCTCAGAATTATAGTGACGAGAATTGCTTTATATATGCGGTTCTTGCAAAATTCGTTGATAAGAATGCTCATCGCGTCGGCAAGTACAAGGATCACCAAGAAAAATACAATTTCTCATGCGTTTCGTTTCCTACGAGCTTGGGTGAAGTCGCTAAATTTGAAAAGCTCAACAATATGTCCATAAATGTGTTTGGACTGGATGAAAAACATGAAGTGTTTCCTATAAAGGTAGTCAATGAAGAATTATCTGATCATCGCGATCTTCTTCTGTTGAGTGATTCAGCTGGCAAGCATCACTATGTATATATAAAGGATTTTGAGAAGCTTATTCGCGGGCAGAAAACTAAACACCATGGGCAAATATATGTATGTAAACGATGTTTCAATCATTTTGATGACCAACATGGACCAAGTGGAATGAAAAAATTGGAAGAGCATAGAGAAATGTGCATGCAACATGCTATTGCTAGATGCGTTATGCCTACAAAAGAAAACTCTATCGTCAGATTCAAAAACGTGGAAAGAATGTTGAAACTGCCATATGTCATCTATGCTGATTTTGAGAGCATTCTCACTCCTTACCATACCTGCGCCTCTAATCCTGAAACCTCCTATACAACACCCTATCAAAGTCATTCTCCAATGAGCTTTGCTGTTTACGTCAAACCGTCATCCAGCGTTGACAAAGTAGAAACCGATCTTCCTACACATCCCTACGTGTATCGAGGTCATGATGCTGCTGAGAAGTTCATAGAGTATCTAACTTCCCTTGCGAAGAAAATTAGTGACTTATACAAATCTGCTAAGCCTCTGAAACTTACAGCTGAAGAACAAGAATCGTTCGATGCTTCTACAATATGCTACCTGTGTGGACATGAATTTACAGAAGATAATTGGAAGGTTCGCGATCACGATCATGTGTCCGGGGTGTACAGAGGATCTTTACACAATAAATGTAACCTGGCCTGTAAAACACCTAATTATATTCCTGTTTTCGTCCATAATCTGAGCGGATATGACTCTCATTTTATTGTTAAGGAGTTAGGTTGCACAAGCGAAAGAGTGGAGGTAATACCAAACTCTGAAGAAAGCTATATCTCATTCTCAAAATATGTTGGAGATATTAAACTCAGGTTTGTGGATACCTTCCGTTTCCTGAGTACAAGCTTGGACAAGTTAGTGAAAAACCTCACGACGCATCCCGAAACAGAGAAGTACTTTGGAGAAGAGAAGATTGGCTTGATGACTCGTAAGGGAGTGTTCCCCTATGATTACCTCACATCATGGGACGTTTTGAATGATACTCATCTACCTCCAAGGGAAGCATTCTACAATAAATTAAATGAAGAAGAAATTACCGGCGATGACTATGAGCATGCTAGAAATGTATGGAACCAGTTTAATGTGAGAAACTTAGGTGAATACAGTGATATTTACTTAACCTCTGATGTTCTTCTCCTAGCGGATGTCTTTGAAACGTTCAGAGACCAAACTCTGAAAACACACAAAGTGGATCCTGCGCATTATTTCACTTCTCCAGGACTTACGTGGGATGCTATGCTACTGTACACAGGAATTGAGCTGCAATTGCTGCTGGACTACGATCAGCTGCTCATGGTTGAATCTGGTATAAGAGGAGGGTTATGCCAGGTTTCTCATCGGTATGCTGAAGCTAATAATATATATATGGAACAGTATGATCCTCGTAAACCTTCCCAGTTTATTACATACGAAGATGCAAACAACGAATATGGCTGGGCTATGTGTAAGGCCCTTCCTTATGGAGGGTTTAAATGGGTTTCTCCTGAAGACATAGACCTGGATTTATTGAAGGAAGATGACCCCCTTGGATACATCTTAGAAGTCGATGTCGAATATCCTGTCGAGCTCCACGATCTTCATAATGATTTGCCCTTCCTGCCTGAGAGTCTGAAACCGGGGAAATCGTCTTCAGAGAAGTTAATTGCTCATCTTGGGTGCCGAAAGAAGTATGTGGTACACTACATGGCCTTGAAACAAGCTCTTAGTCACGGTCTACTATTAACAAAGATTCATCGAGCACTTCAGTTTCATCAGTCGTGTTGGCTAAAACCTTACGTCGAGTTTAATAACCGACTGCGACAACAAGCTAGAAATGATTTTGAGAAGGACCTTTATAAACTATTCAATAATGCTATGTTTGGAAAAACTATGGAAAATATTCGTAATCGCATGGATATACGGCTTGTGACAAACAGCAAAACGTTAGAAAAACTCATAGCCAAACCTACATTCATTGATCGAACCATATATGGACCTAATCTTGCTGCTGTACATATGGCTTCTCGTAAAATAGTGTTCAACAAGCCTATATACATTGGAATGAGTGTGCTAGACATCTCCAAGACGCTAATGTATTCGTATCAATACGATGTGTTACTTCCATATTATGGAGCTGAAAATCTTAAACTGTTGTATACAGATACAGATTCTTTCGTCCATCGAGTGACTACAGCTGATATATACCAGGATAAATTACACATGCTTGAACATCTGGATACATCTGATTACCCTGCTAGCCATATATGCTATTCTACACAAAACAAAAAAGTGTTGGGAAAGTTTAAAGATGAAGCCTGTGGAAAAATCATTCATCGGTTCGTTGGTCTTAGGCCCAAAATGTATGCTATCGATATTGATGGTTCTGTGATAAAAAAAGTTAAAGGTATAAAACGTAGCGCCATTAAGCAATACATCAACTTCAATAGCTATGTAGAGTGCCTTAAAACTTTGAAAATTGTTAGAACTCCTATGAATTTAATCCTATCCCGACATCATAATATTTCTACGGTTGAAGCTAATAAAATAGCCTTATCACCTCACGATGACAAGAGAGTGATTGAAGAGGATGGAATATCGACGTATGCGTATGGACATTACAGTGTCGAGAATAGTGCCTAGACATGGGTACTTAAAGTTTGTCTGTAGAAAAAATTGAAGATTGTTGAACTATGAACTTCGTGCACCAATGGCACATCTAACCAAGAGAGAAGAATGATAATGTGAATAATAAGAACTGAGGAGGACGCTATCGTCTTTCAGCAGTGTATACTTGTTTTCTAAATGTTAATGTTAGTGTATGCATCTTTATAAGTTAAATAAAATTATCTCATTGCAATTATTCTTTTTTATTTCATTGCTTGCCTTAACATCCCTATTTCCTCATTAGGTCAGGTTAGGTTAGGTTAGCTTAGTTGGACTATAAGATAGAGTAGTTGATAATGATGATGATTATTATTATGATAATGATGATTATTGCCGAGTTAGGTTATTAGTGAAATGTAATCAAAATAATAATGCGAGAAATGCAATGAATGACTGGATAGGTTAGACTGTTCTTCAACTACTATAAAACAAAGCGATTACTGAAGAAAACTTAGTAAAATGTCCTTAAATCAATTAATATACCTCTAGCAGCGTTAAAAATGCCTACTAGAGTGTCTTAAAACATCTTCAAACTGGCGGAAAAAAAAATGCTTCTCACGAGTCTAAGATGCCCTGAAAATCCTCAAAATACCTGTGAAGGAGCTGAAATGTCTTAATTAGTGTTCGAAAAAAACCATTAAAAGCGTCTAACGCCTATAAAAGTGTTTCAAAGGATTCTGAAAACCGTCCAAAATGTTGGTGACAAAGTCTAAAATACTCCTATAGTGCTTAAAATGTCTCTAAAATGGCTGAAACGATAATTAACTGGTAGAGATACGTCTAACAACCTTGAAACAGCCGGTTCAGTATCCCTGATATCGTGAAAATTATCTTCCACTACCCTTCAAAGTGCTTAAAGCAAACAATAATAGACAGGTGCGTCCAGAATAACTCTCAGATTGCCTTAAATAACGTCAAATTCGTCTAAAATACTCTGAAAAATGTTTAAACTGGACGTAAAAGTCTTCAGAATATTTGTAAACAGGCTGAAATATCTACCAGCGAGTCTAAACGGACCTCAAAACACCCTGCAAATATGTAATATGGCGTCTAAATCACTCAAAATTGCCTGACCGTTGTGTAAAATAATTTGTAAAAGCGTCCTGCACAGCCTAAAGCAACTAAAATATATGTTAACGGTCTATAAAACAACGTCAAAATACCATGAAACCTCTGAAAAATCGATCAAATAACCTGCATTATCTTCAAAATAGTCTGAAAAGTTCTTAAATATGTTGTAAAAGCAGCCTGAATATACTAAAAGTGCTTAAAAAGATCTATCAGAGGACTCAAAATAGTATCAAAATGTTTATGAAATTCCTAGAGGGAGATCAGGACAGCGTATGACAGGATAGATTAGGTTAGGTTATACGAGTAGAAGTATGAGGCTTAGGTTATGTTAAATTATGAAAGACAGTGTAAAAGAGTAGGAGCTGGGCTAAGTTAGGTTAGCGCAGCGATGAGGGGAGGGAGGGCGAGGTGTCATTATGTTGAGGGTAATATATTGGATCAAATTAGAAAGCTCTTGCGTTAGGATGTATACATTAGATATAGCGAACAAAATACTCATCTATTACAAACGTACATAAACACGTGTGTGTCCCTGCTATTTGTCTTAGAAATTGATCCCATTATCAGTAGAACATCTACAACGCCTGCTTCTAGTACCATCTCACCTAGTAATCCTTAGATTACGCATGGCGGCCATCTTGCGCATTTGGGTCTGTTCCAGACTTCCCTTATCCTACCTACTAATTACATACCTTTCAGTACCGGTATCACCATGTTACAATATAGGTTATGGATTCTTGAATAACTTCACTGAAGAATTAACCATTTCTTAAATCACTTAAAATTACACACTATAAATGAAGATAATCATTTTAGTTTAATAGTTAAACTATAACAGGTAGAACTTACGAAAACCAGGCGAAAAACTGTTCAGTTGCTCAAAAGAAACCGTTAAAAATTGCAGCGAAAAATATCTGTTATAATTCTCGTACTACAACAAGAAAACTACTGAAAAATTAATTTTGATTAATTTACAATATTTACAAATAAACACAATCACTGAAACAACATATACCGCCACTAATTCACTTTCAATTAAACAAAACTAACACGTGTTGCCCCACAACATTCCACACTGGTAGCCATGTTTGTTAGCATACCCGGTTCCCGGCTATCAGCTGATCGGCCCGGGCCAGAGCCTGTTATTCACGCGAGCCTCGGGAGTTTCGCTACTGCTCCATTGTGGCTTGTATGCATCTCCGGGCCTCAATTAGGCTGCGTTTACCGTTATTTTACGTTTCTGTATACTACTCTGAAATTAACATACTGTTGGTTACGTATTCCACTAACGTCAAATTATCATATTACAATTGATATGGAGCAAATGTATAGATGCAATTTTATTTTTGCACCCCCACTTAAATCACTACCTGTAATATATAGGTACCTATTTGTGTTTGACTTAAAACTAGAGCTCGGAAGTTCATGCCCTAAAAAACACTGAAATATGCATGCAAATATGCTCTTAAAAACTTGAGAATATGCCAAGAAATTTGCACCATTTAATTAAAACAGTGTCCCTTTGCAGCAGACAAGACAAGTTAGTATAAATAATAAGAGGTTGAAGCAGAAGGGGTCCCGCTGCTGGTATTAACCGCTAAATTGCAGTTCACAACCAACACTTTGCACAGATTTTCTACTGTAAAACTTAGTCTGTTGTCTCGCAAAACACTTATGAAACGTGAAAAACTTCTCTCCACGTCACAAGATGTTATCGGGGCATATTTAAATGACGTTAACTGCTTCACAGAGACAGTCAAGTCTCTTTGTGTGCAGATGGTCTTCTCTCGAGGATGTCTCGAATATCGCACATCTGTTTAGGATATAACCAGAATTTTTTGAAATTACATAATTCACTTTCTCTTTCACTTTTTGTCCTATGCTAGCAGGAACCGAACTTAGATCACATATTTTTTTCCCCCTCCAAAGACAGTAAGTGATTCATGCAAAGGAGATCCTACAGCTTTTAATGTCGTTATGACTGTTGGTAAGAAAGAAAAATGGGAAGATATGAAACTAAGATCCTCTTTTAACCCAGTGCCTGACGGAATATTTTGCACAGTTTCTATTGATGAAGCATCTTTCGAGTCCAATGAATTAACAACCTGTTCGACTATTTCTATGTGCTCAGCATAGTATAAAACTGCATCGACCCATGTTGCCCATCGAGTTAACACTGCTGCAGGGGGAAGTCGGATATTAGGTGCTGTTGTTCTAAACAACTTAACTCTTTTAGGGGATTTAATAAAAATTCTCTTTGTACTGGACACAAGTCTATCAATGGTTGTCTATCAAGTCAATGGGAAAGATTCACGGATTGTCTCAGAAATGCGATGAAGAGGGTGTGCCAACAAGTTATATGAATTAAGTAAGGAAAAATACCTTTCAGAGTTTGTCCTGATTTTACCATATAAGGACCTGCATCAGTAACAAATAAAAGTAACCGGTTGTATTTGATTCCACATGGCCATAGAATTTCATAGCACATCACAAACTGGGTCACAGTTACATTGTCAGTGGCTGACAATTCGCACACATTAAGATGATATGCTGTTCATTGTTCTTTTGTTCATTATTTAAAGAACCCACGATTATATTAGCAATAGAACGGCGTTCAGAATCATGGGTTTCATCAATAGACTACCACACAAACTGATTCGCTAATTCATTTTGTATATTTGACAATACGTTATTGTAGCAATATCCTACATAAGTCTTGCGCAGTGTACTTTCTTCAGGCACATGTTGTCGAGTGTATCTGGCAAGAAAGTGTTTAAATGTTGGATTATTAATTTTGAACAAGGGAATATCAGCAGCTAAAAATGCTTGGCACAACTCATAGGAAAATTCAGTAACCCTACTAGCTGTTTTTGAACAGGTTCTTTGTTTGTGAGTTTTCTGATTAAATACTCCTTATGTTTTGCCGTGTTTATGTGCTGAACTATTTGAAATATTTTCTCACTTCCTACATTTTTCTCACACGCTCCACAAAACAGTGCCCCATTATCTGTAGATATCAAATTACCCGAAAACTATTTCTGTAAATTAATTAATCTAGCACTCGAAGTTGGTTTTATTTTCGGCATTTGAAGAGCTTTTTAACATTTTATACGCCTAATTTAATTTGGTGGGAACCAGTTCACAACACTTACGTTTGAAGACCACGACACAACTATAGTAGGCACAGCTTATTGAGATACCCCACAAAACAACCTTGACTTTTCCCCCATTATGGTGCAGCCTGGTTATATTTGGTGATATTCCATCCGTTAGGTTGCGTTAGTGTCGCCAGCTGTTCGTGACATATAACCATGGTGAAGTTACGGCCATAGCTGGTGTTATTGCGTCTGTTATGTTGCCACAGAAGTTGCTGTTTATGGATGCGTTGCAGAAAGGCCAACCGATAAATTTTAAAACAAGATTCCTTTTAGACGCCGTATTAATTAATTAATCAATTAATTAATTAATCTGTGGACGTACTGCTCGTATTTGCGTGATTTTGTCTTGAATTCTTTTAGAGCAATAAATGCAGTTATAGTTACCGTTGTTATTTTTGTGTTCGCTACACAGTAATGCATTAAATATATAGTACGATATTTAACGCTCGGAAGTGATTTTATCCGAAAGTGTTATTGCAGAACAAGATTTGTCGAAGGTTAATACGTTCTTTGTTGTGTGGTAACGATGTTCAAGCATTATTATCGTTTAAAAGTATGTTACTTTAACCCCGTGATATTTGAGGTTAGAAATGCCTTTATTATGCACATTGGCAGGACTGCTTTTTGGAATTCTTTCATCAGCAGTTTAGTGTAATGTCGGCCATCTTGAATTCTTGGGGACTGCCGATAAACTGTGTCCACTATACTGGTGGTCAGGCAAGCGTTGGTACAATCGTGCTGCTCAAAACGTGGACCTACACTTTACCTTTGTTAATATAAACCTCTCAGATAACGCACTGATTATTCTCTACGCATATATATAATGAAAGGATGGAAACAGGGGATTCGCTGCATGACAACATGACTCAGCATTAGTTCTGGCCACCTCGCGAGTTGCATCATGTGCAATACTACCAATATGAAAAATATTATACAGATGGAAAAAAAAAAATAAAAAACATAAAAATCATTAAAATATGCAATATAGGGGCTATAATATTGAAATATTATGCATTTATCAAAATCAAGAAAATATGCAGTTATATGCACCATAAAATCCTGTCTAAATAACTGAAAATTCCATAATTCGTGCACATAATGTAAAAGCACATATTTTTAACCCCTATGGAAAAACATGCAAATGCATGAACTTCCTAGCCCTACTTAAAACACCAGTTAAAATTCTACAAGAGCTGTAAACGGTATCATTAACTCTTCCACTCTAACTTTCCCCTCCAAAGATATACTGGAAAAGGGTCTGTAATTGATCATCTATAGAATTCGCCACGCTGCTTGCACAATAATTTACGCGCACTTTCAAAGAAAAAATGGCCTATCAGACACTACATCGGCGTACCCACAGAACACCTAGTAGAGGCTACCGCAACCGCAGCATACTTACAGCTCGCACGGATGACATAACAACAGAGCATGCGCAGTCGAAAATAGACTGTTGCACCCCTTCTCTAAGTGGATCGAACTGCGCCTGAAATCATTTCAGCACACGGTGGTGGTGGCGGCGGCGGTGGCGGTGGCGGCGATGGCGATGGCGGCGGCGGCGATGGCGATGGCGGCGGCGGTGGCGGTGGCGATAGCGGCGGCGGCGGTGGCGGCGGTGGTGGCGGTGGCGGTGGCGGTGGCGGCGGTGGCGGCGGTGGCGGCGGTGGTGGCGGTGGCGGTGGCGGTGGCGGCGGTGGCGGTGGTGGCGGTGGCGGTGGTGGTGGCGGTGGTGGCGGCGGTGGCGGTGGCGGCGGTGGCGGTGGCGGTGGCGGTGGCGGCGGTGGCGGCGGTGGCGGTGGTGGCGGTGGCGTGGCGGTGGTGGTGGCGGTGGCGGCGGTGGCGTGGCGGTGGCGGTGGCGGTGGCGGTGGCGGCGGTGGCGGCGGTGGCGGTGGTGGCGGTGGCGTGGCGGTGGTGGTGGCGGTGGCGGCGGTGGCGTGGCGGTGGCGGTGGCGGTGGCGGCGGTGGCGGCGGTGGCGGCGGTGGCGGTGGCGGTGGCGGTGGTGGCGGTGGCGTGGCGGTGGCGGTGGTGGCGGTGGCGTGGCGGTGGTGGTGGCGGTGGCGGTGGTGGTGGCGGTGGCGGCGGTGGCGGCGGCGGCGGTGGCGGTGGCGGTGGCGGTGGCGGTGGCGGTGGCGGTGGCGGCGGTGGCGGCGGTGGCGGTGGTGGCGGTGGCGTGGCGGTGGTGGTGGTGGTGGTGGCGGTGGCGTGGCGGTGGCGGTGGCGGTGGTGGCGGTGGCGTGGTGGTGGTGGTGGTGGCGGTGGCGTGGCGGTGGCGGTGGCGGTGGTGGTAAATTCATTATTGCACATAAAATCTGTGCTGCTCTTTGTCCCTTACATATACACTTTAATCCATAACATAACCTTAAATTAACTTCATACCTATGTTCTACAATTTTAGAGCTCATTCCTGATCCTTTGTTTGAACATTTGCTGCATGCAACCTGAAGTTTGGTGGCCAACCTCCTACTATTCACACTTTCTCCCAATATTATACTGTCCACTGCATCACACTTTCTGCACTTCACTGACTTATTCACTAAACTTGACAGCATTTACATATCAACAGTTGTAAGTCCACTAGAAGAAGAATTAGTTATAAAAAAAATCATAACCTTGAGCAATCTTAAGTTTGGTCTTGGATGCTCTGACTGATGAAGACTGCTCTGCAACTGGCACTTGATTCAACACAGAGTTGTTGGTAATGTTTTCAGTTTGGGGACTTATCACACTCAAATGTGCTAACTTTCTAGGATAGTATTTCCCTTTCCAAAATTTGTTCATTCTACTCATGTTTTTTTTTTTTTTTTTTTTTTTTTTTTTTTTTTTTTTTTTAACCATAACACTTCTAAAATCACAAAAAAAAATTGCAGTGAATTGGAGAAAAAACAACCTCACTCTTTATACAAACAAACTAGCTTTTGAAATCGTGGCAAGTAAATAGTCTAGTGAAAAAAAGTGCTCCCAATAGTCACAATAAAACTCTAAAAGAATAAAAGTTTCAAGCAGCAACCTATTACATGCAGTTTTGCTTGTTATAAGCAGAAGAGAAAATACAGAGTAAAAGGAGCATGACAGCCTGGCCGCCATATTTAAATCCCCATTTAAATGCACAAACACACAAAACCTTATAATGGGCATATTCTGCAAACTATGTAGATTCATATTAAGCAAAAACCCAAAAATCCATATTTTCATCCAAAATCACTACCAGGTGTCCTTAAATTTCTTTCATTTATATGTAACATGTTAAGACTATTTGCAAAACATGTGTAGGTTGGTTTCAATTGTTTATGCCATTAGAAAAATACAAGCACTAGTCAGTCGTTGGGTTTATTTAGATATTTAAAACCATTGTGGCACGGGTCACTATGAATTAATTCTAATAAAATTTGCCACATTATCAAAACATGCCGTAAGTAAAAAGATAAGGGGGTGTGCGCTCAAAACACCTGACACTTTTATGTAGTCCCCATATAAGGACCACCCTAATAAACAGGTAGGGTAAAATTGTTCATTTTATCTTTACATAATTATTATCTAACTTATATTGTCTTACAGCTTGTTTCAAGAAAAATGTATTTAAATGCGCTGTTCGTGAAGTTAACATTTAAACAACAACCGCTAATTGTCCGGATATGGTAGGGCTAGTGATAATCCAAGTCACAATCCCAGAGCATCCACCACTGTCAAAGAGTAAAACTTTCTTCAAAACTCACTGCCAATAAAATAATTTTTTCAGACTATATGTGCTCTAGAATTTAAAGTAATTTATTCTTAATCAAATTACGTAAGTTTTCACGACCGGTGTTATAAAATACAGAGTGAATTTCCATTAGACCACGGTCCACAAGCCCGGATATTCATTCTGTATTTTAATTTATTCTTAGTTTTAAAATTAATCATAGGTATGCAAAACATCTGAATTCACATAATTTGCCTATCCACTATTTTTATTTTTACATAGCTACTGCAAACTATCCTTAAAAAAGCTTATTTTTATATCTACTTCATGTTAATCTGGATAAACTTTTCTGTAATAGTTTCAATACAGATGTCGCTGTAGGCATAAGGGGAGTGGAACAAGCCGAATCGACAGTCACATGTTTAAAGGCGGGACGCTATATACCGGCCTTAAATTTCCATACTACTTTCATGACATCACAAGAAGTAGCTGAAAACTGAGAGCACTTTTAAAAAATGACAAAATATCTAAAACTCCACATCAATAATAACGGATGCCTTGGAAATGGTTGATGCCACAAAAATCTTATTGGAAATAAAATGTAATTTGAAGAGATCTACATTTTTGTGCAGTACGTTTTTGTCTATCACTCAGCCCTTAGCACTGATACAAAAGCATACAAAATTCCTTCTGAATGATGAGAATTCTAAAGGATACTCTCAGAAAATTCGAGTATACGCTTTATTTGTCATGAAAATGCTTCAAGGGGAATTGAAATGGTGAATTTTGTGCTCTTTTTTCCAAATTCAGGTTTTACTTCCACATGAATATTTCAGATCTTCCGTTCATTTTGGTATAAGTCTCATAGAGGTATGTTAATCGTAAATACATTAAAATATTGTTGAAACTAAAGCTGCATAGTTATAGGTTTTAGGATTTCTCATCTTATTTATCTGCAGTTTCTGAAGAACTAGTAGTTTTTTACACATATGCTTCATTATCTCTGAAAGCTATTGATATAATGTGCTGAAATCTTTGTCACATATTTATAACTAAATAAGCTTTATTTTAATGAAAAGGGCCTTATGTATCAGGTATACTAGTTAGTTTTTCAATTTTAGTTCCCTTATATTTGAATAAAAGTCTAGACATTGTATTAAAAATCATAACTTTGCTTCTGATGAACAAAATGTGTTTTTGTTTCATCAGTGAACCCTCAAAATATCACTGAACATGTCTTAAAATTCAGCTAATTATCTTAAATAGTATTCTAGATAATGGGTCATCTATTAACATTGGAGAGATAGGGCATTTCGACTCCGCTTAAATGTGCGGCATTTTAAACAGAATCGTTAGTCATTTTTTGGGAAATTAAAAAGTTTCGGAAAATAATCCACATAAAGGATAGTTTGGATTTGGAAGATCACCTTGAAGGTCATCGTGTCGCATCTTTAAAAGATGCTGAACTTAACTAACAAGTTTGGTATGTATCCGACGTTTAATTTTTGAGCTAATGTGGTTTACAGACACAAACACACATACACACACACACACACACACACACGACCGCGTGCCGTTTTCTGGAAAAAAAAATGCTCTCTTTCGAGTTCAGGGAAGCACAAAACTTGTATTCCCGGTGAAATCTTGATATGGAGATTTAGGGTGGGATACAATACCTTCTCAATCTACTAGGTACGTGGTAGAGAAAGTGAAAAGAATCGTGTATGTAGTGTTTAATACCGGATATCATAACCACATTTCTGACCGAAATCGCATTTTTAAAAGAATGTGTATGCAACTGCCAAGCTGAGGAGCTGAGGGGATTCTGAATGGCCGACCCGGAAGAGGTCCTGTTTTTAGAATGATTATGAAGTTGAGAGGGGGTAGGACTGCTAACAGAGCGGCGGTGATCTTGGCGACTGCAGTTCGTGAGCTGACGCCGCGTCGTCTGTACCGTATAGCTTCGGTATGTGTAGCATTCTTCTCAGACGTTTGTTTTCACCGCCAGCTTTCTTTAGCATACAATGAAGAAAACCCGTGAACAATGTTAATGAAGCAAAAAATTTCGTGTACGCACTCTTCCCTTGATTGACACTACTACTTACGATAATTGCTGTGGTAAACTTCTTCGATGCAACTCCAAATGTGTGTTCCTAACCTGTTGACGAAAATAGCTTACTTCAATTTACGCAATAAATGTGTATGTCTGTCATCTGTGTGAGGACTCAGATCTCAACACTCTGTGCTTTTGTGTTCTCCATTAAATATTACAGAATCGCTAACCCTTTGGTTGATCTAGTACTAATACTCAGTTCCAGATTTCATTCAAAGGCCAAAGAAGATTAATTATATGCCATAAATTAGACCATTCGTGTAGACTATTTTAAAAAAGACAACGCAAAGTAAGCAACAGTAATAAATCACTTGGGAACTAAGTATAATATAACAATGGAGAACATTGTAGAGGTGACAGAAGAGGGTTGTAACAAAACACAAAGCAATAACGGACATGAAACGCCCCAAGGCGCAACAGAGGGTTTGATGGAAGAACGAACTATAGATGAATACACTGAGCAACAAAGATCGCGTTCTTCAAGTGTTCCTGTTGGTAACACAGCAACAGAAGCAGCTGAAGAAGTCGTGTTACATTCCACAGCAATGAAGAATTTAGAAACCGAACCCACCAGTGACAACCTAATAGACCAGGCACTACAGCAGGAGGACGAATTTTTAAACTATCTTATGTCCTTACCAGCCGCTTCTGCGCCTTCAAGTTTAACCGAAACCCAAGTTCATCAGTCTACCACACAACATGCTCCATTGCTTATGAGATCTTTTTCAACTTATGGGGACGGCGGGACTGGCGGTTGTGGTGCAGGAGGTAACATTTCATCAGGTGTAGCCAAAGTTGGACTGGATCATCTGGATAATTTGTGCAAACTTATGGAACAGTTAGGTGATCTGCGTGAGCAGAACTCCAAGCTCCAGAGAAGAGTAAAGTACCTAGAAGACTTAAAAAAGCTTCAAGAAATGCACAAGCAACTACAAGAAGAAGAGACAAGACGTTCTGAAACACAGAAGACGTGTTCTTTTGTGCAGTCTCAGCATAATCAGTATCAGCGGAATTTTTCGATGAAGTCAAGACAACAGTGTCGACGGGAGATCGAGAAGAACTTTCCATCACCATCATCCAGGACAAGAGAAAACATCGATGCGTCAAATGAGCGGCCTGTTTTAGCAATGGTGGACAATTCGAACTGGAGGAGCTCTAAATGCAAGTCTTTGACTAATAGTAAGTTTAGTCAATCCTCATCACGTTACCAACAAAGAGAGCGAAGCAAATCAGTCGGTGTCGAAGAGTTGAAATTAGACCAAGATCAGCAATCAGATGAGGGTAAAACTTCTTCTAGTGCAGTGACACACAAAGAAGGCCGTACAAAACAGGTGCAACGAAGATCGTTGACAAGTGCTGTGGCAACTGCAAATAAAAAAGCCAAAGTATCAAAGTGGACAAAGGTGAAGGAAGCATTTAAATGGGAGAAAGCTTCAGTAGTGATGGTGTCAGGTACGAACAATTCTCAGGAGTGTGATATAAACGGAAACTGTCATCACATGTGCTGCAAAAGTGAAAATACGCAATTGTTGAACGCACCAAACTTATGCAGTGCTGCAAGCCCGGTAGGATCTGTCATCAGTGGTCATTCTTCTTACTCTTCTGGAGGTTACTCACCAAATGTGACTCGGTTTCATAGTCTCAAAAGGAACTATTCACAAGATAAAGCTGACTACATAGGCTCTACTACAATGGCATCCACGTGCTTTCTGAGTTCTTCGTCATCTTCAGAGGACCTGGATATCGAACAGGATTCCTTAAACTTCACCAGTAAGTTGTCACCAAGAGCGTTTGTTATATTGCTAGCTCTCGCATAACTTGGGCTTGAAGCCAATTACATTTGGGGGAGGGTGTTTTGAATCAAATTCGTACTAGCCAAAGAATAAAACCCCTAAAACCCCATTGTGAAGTATATTTTTATAGTTATAAAATAACAGCACTAAAGAATGGTAACTCATGACGCATTAATGTAGCAAACCTGCATATGGCTTCCTAAACTGATATGAGCACCTATACATGTCCTATTTATCTAACTTCACTTTTTGTGACAAAGGCTCTGCAGATTTGTTTAACGCTAAAGTTTAAATATTTAATTGCATTTTGGGGAGATACTTGTAGTAAACGAAACTGATAGGGCTTTAAATGTGCACAAATAAACAGTTTTGTTTATTAATATTTAGCCTATTAATTGTGTGTTTGCCTCGCAAATATGCGTAAGTAATTAATACTCATGCTTCTTTTCTATAATTTTCAGTTTAAAATTGCCTGTATTTAGATCTTAAAATACTTATCCTAAGATAACACTATTCGTTCTCAGTCCTATTTAGTGGTGAAGAGTGGGGCACAATCGCATCAAATTACAAGCTTTCAAAGTTCAGTTATTCCAAAAAATTAAATTCTCTTAGTATCTTAAGTGTAATTTTTCATACCACTACTGGTTACTTGTAATGTTTGTTTAACTTAGGCCTTAGTTAAGTGACATTTGAAGGAATAAACTAATGTATGTATCATAAATCTTTTCGTCCACAAATAACATCAGACATGATCATTCTGATAGTTGATCTTTGGGTTGGATTTATTATATATGAGGCTTGGGTTCTTTGCTTAACTATTTGATTTCTTCTAATTTTATCTAAGTTTACTTCTTGTTTGTACAAGACCTGGTATACCAAAGAACATACGCTTCCAAAAACAAATTAAATTGGTATGATGTGAATTTGTGCTATTAGGTACTAAGAGGTTAAAACGCTTATGGCTAACAAAGTCATTTCATCCTGGAATCATGCCGCAGGAGTTCCTACACATCGCAGAAAATCTGGGAAGAAGCTGTCTTGCGTTAGGATCAAAGGTCACAGAGAACCCGAGTTCAACCAACTATGTCACTCAAAGCCGACGTTTCCATAAATGTAAAAGCAACATGTATGTTGGTATACGTGTGAAGAAAACATTTCAGCATTTCCTTTCTAATGCGTTAGTTCGAAGAACAATAATTCTCGAATTATTGATGTGTTGAGATGTCTTCTTGTGCTTCAAAATCGAGTCACTTTCAATGTCGGTATTTTGGAAGCCCAATCGGATATTTCTCAAATGCGATATGACAGAAGAACAAGAGACACCCAAAATGCAGTCTGCACGAAATAATTAAAGAAATTAAACTTTTTATGTGCATAGAAGACTGCAGGCAAGAAGAATACGCCATTCACAATACCATCTGCCTGGGATTTTCCGTAACTATCACCAAACTGTTAAAATTATTGCAGAGTTATTTTTAAACAAATTCCAAAGGCTTTACTCCAACATGTGCATTATGAAGCAGAAAATTGCTTTTGGAAGCCTCTGTTATGTTTTTACTGGGTTGCCTTCATCTCTGACACCTTGTTTATGCAGCGTTTGCTCTTAGCAGCACAGCAGGCGTTGGCACTGTCAGAAAACAGGGTCTCTTGTTCAATTTAAATATTAATTACTACATATTTAACCATAAATTCTGCAGAACCTTAAAACAGACCGCTGGTCAAATTCGTGCTATTTGCATTAACGTAACATTTTGATGAAATATCCGTCAATTAAATGTTTAGTTGCGTGGAAAAAATGTCAGAATTGGGTACTAAAATATAACAAAATTTAAGTTGACGCCAATAAACTTTCAGCCGTTAAAATGGTTTTAACAGAGATCTTTAAAGTAAATCTTGGTAATATACTGCGTTACTAATTAAGAGTATCGTGTTGTGCTTGTAAAAATTATGCTAAAATGTAAAAATACTTTACTACGTAATAGCATTTAGTAACTCCGTAACCTATTTCAGCTGCTTAAACATCGCCTTTTCTATGCCTAAAATTCCGAGGACCATTATTATTGATCAAATCATACTTTCTCTAGTGTTCTATTTCTGAAATTACTATTATGCTAAAGAAACCATCAGTTCGTGTTGATAATGAATAAAGGTCGGAGGCGTGTGCATTTTTCCATAGCTATACTGCACATGGACTTTACTGTTATCGTTCGCGCATGTAAACAACTGTAGGTAGGTACAGCCTTACCATGAAAACCGCCTCACTCAACCTGCAAGCGTCATAAATTGTGCATTGTGGAATTGTACTTAAACGCTTCTACACACTGCTATTTATTAATTATAATATCGTCACAGAGAGTATTACAGTGGTTTACAATGCACATTCGTAAATTACTAAATGTGAAATTTCGACGCCTCTCACTGAAGCAGTTTTTAAACAGTGAAAAACTTCTTTCTACGTCACACGATGTCAGAGGTGCAAATGTAAAGGATTACACTCTGTCGTCTGGCGTGTTTTCCTTCTTCCTCATTTTCAAAATTTCACACATAGCTTGATAACCAATATTTTTGTTTAGGACTGTCTGGAATTTAGCTTTCACCTTTCCAATACCTAGCACAAGAGGCATCCTATTAATTAAATTAGCTAAGTCTTCTATTATGCTTATGCTCTTGGACATTTCCAAACCTTTGACCTTTGGACACCACTGTCAAATTGTTGGATATGAACTGAAGCTTTCCAGATAGTTCATGCGATATCAGAGACTTTGCAGTTACAATAGTAAAGTCGCATTATACTACACCTTGAACTTGCGCTCTGCATATACTTGCAAGCCAGTGCTTCACTAGTTCGCAGAGTACTACGTTACTTTGTTTTCTGACTAGACTAGTGGCAGTTGTTTGCACAATTTTGATGGCGGTGCTGTACTTCTGACGTTATTCATACTCTGCGTCGAGCTAACCTGTATCGCATGCGAGCGCACATCCCTTCGGCCTTTAATAATGAATTTTTAGCAAATTCAGTATTTTTTCGGACACATTTTAATAAGAACAAAAGATTCTCGTTAAGATTCTAGTGTAAAAGTATTAACTTAAGATTCTGCACTGTTTTCTTTAATATAAAACTTGTGTTAAATTTTAATGATTACAATACTGTGATGCAGCTGTGGGCCTCAATTATCGCGCAGAAGGCGCCGAACGACTGACTGACCGGTTGAAAAGATAAGTGCTCTCACTCATTGCAAACATCAGAAAAGTTATCGGAGATAGTAGGTTTGTTTTGGCAGCCTCTTTCTCTCCGCCTCTCGAACATTCTAGAATTCTCCCGTAAAGCACAGTGGCTGCCTAAGCGAACATACTCGCGAACGAGCCAGATTTAAGGGACACAGGGACTGAAATTTCAGGGTTCTCTAATATTTAAGCTACAGAGCTAAAACTTGGTCTTGGCTATAAGTAGGTCACTAGTAAGCAGTGTCGCAAGCTTCACATTTATATGATTGTTATTGAGTTGTTAATTATTGTATAAATAAATAATATAATGATGACCCATGGCGAATGATTAACACATCAAATTGTGGTACTTAAAACAGCCTTCTTTAGAAGTGCAACAAATTGCGATTGCCCGCCTCAGAATAGGTCGGTGCAAGCTGACACGCTTATTCATCTTTAAGGAGAGATTAAATGCGCTCCCCCCCCCCCAAAAAAAAAAAAAGAAGAACAAAGAAAAAGAAATCATAACTTCTACACCAGGGCTTGGCAACTGGTGTTCACTGAGCACAGATTGCTCACGGTCTTGCACTGATAACTGTATGTGTACAAGGTTGTCTCACAAGTTCGTTTTGCTCGCAAGATCCATGTATAGCGTCTGAAAACTCAGGTTATCATAGTTAACTAAACACTCCTACCACTTTGAGGTCAACAACCAGACTCGCTATTGGGTACGTGAGTGTGTGTTTGTGACTGACTTTGGATTGAACACTGTGAACTTATGTTTACAAACTATGGAAAACAAAAAGGAACATTCCCATTTTATGCTGTTTTACTATCGTAAGGGCAAAACCGCCTCACGTTGCCGGCAGAACATTTGTGCTGTCTATGGGGAAGATGCAGTAACGAATCTAGCAGGTCAAAAGTGGTTTAGTCGATTTTGAACTGGGAATTTCTCCCTAAAACAGAGAGTTTGTCAGCTACTCTGTCGTAGCTGTGTTCCCAGGCGTTCTTAGTAACTGAAACGTAGCGAATGAACTTATCAGACAGCCTTATAGCAGG
This sequence comes from Tenodera sinensis, assembly GCA_030765045.1. NCBI lineage: Eukaryota > Metazoa > Arthropoda > Insecta > Mantodea > Mantidae > Tenodera > Tenodera sinensis. The sequence goes on from CM060964.1 coordinate 87,982,603, forward strand.
TAAAAAAATGAAGGTCGCCTAAGGTATCGCGCGAGTCGCTTGTTCAACACACATGCACAAACACACACACACACACACACACACACACACACACACACACACACACACACACACAAACACATACACACACACAAACACATACACACACCACACTCACACACACACACAAACAACTTACGAACAGAAAGGGCTGCCACAACCGGGGCGGAGCACCCATTTTGCTTTCACAAGTGAGCCCTGGGAGGGAGGAATGAGGGGTGAGACACGAAGGACTACCGGATCCGGATGAAGACGGATCTTCAAAGTTAGTTAATAATAGCTAAAATTGAGAAATATCCGATTTTCTATAATCCTGAGAAGAAAATTGTGAGAATAGAAAGGCAAAATTTGAAGCGTGGACTCAAATAACCTAGCGTGCCGAAATAACCAACGAGAAACGGGTCTTGTCATTTTTATTTACACTATGACACAACGCAGCAATAAAAAGTTACAATGGTCTTCCAACCTACATAACCTTCACAGTATTCACTTTACGATAGTATTGTCATTTTTATTTACACTATGACATAAACCAGCAATAAAAAGTGATAATCGTCTTCTAATGCACTTACATAACCTTCAGAGTGTTCACCATAATACAGCCGGTTCCTCAATCAAAGTAGTGGTTTTAAAAAACAGTGAATATAAATAACCACCTGTATCACCATACAAAATATGCAGTAGGGTACTGCTCATTAAAACAGGAGGTTACTGACATTCGTACCCCAACACCAGATATTTGTTTCAGGAATGGAAAGCAAAATTCACATCCTTTATGAAGTTCAAGTTATAAGAAAACTCCAAAGAAGAAAAGCTCTATAAAAAACTTGGAAGGCATCGGAGGGATTCGAACCCTCGATCTCCTGTTTACTAGACAGGCGCTTTAACCAACTAAGCCACGACGCCACGAAACCTTATACCACTGGACGGTAGTGACAATTTGCACAGACTCAATTTGTAAACCGCTACCAAAGCTTTACGTTGTAATCGCCCTTGCTTAGACAAAACATATTACCCAGTATAAGGGGAGGAACCCAGCTTGCATTAATATGCAACCAGTCTCCAACAGAGCAGATCAAAATAATGCGGGAAACAGCAGAAGTCTGCATTCTCAAAGTGAAATAACAGGTTTAGCTGCAGCAAAGACTGTTGACTAGGCCGCTGTTGATTAAACATATTATGTATTAAACTCTTTGCAGGCTGTTATCATCATCATCCTTATTATTCGCCATTCATTATTGATAATATTCCACACATTTTTTCAACATAATTATACAGAAAATTAATTTTTATGGTCCTATATGCCAAGCTTTCCAAGAAAATAGTTTTCCAAAAACAAAAATTGATTCTCATCTGAAGTGCTGTACGTGACGAAAATATGAACTTTTTAAACTTGTAAATTTTACACATTATTCCCCGCATTCTCCTGTGAAATATAACCTTGTTAATTTTATAAAAATTAATAATGTATTGAATTACTGAAGCCCTAAACTCAAAACTATACTTGCTAACAAGAGAAACCTCTTTAGATCTCTTCAATCTCCTTCATGGAAGTACGATTGTGTTATCCATGTAAAGGGTACTTTGGGGCGTGAAAAGTTTTGTGTTGGATTCTTGAAGGAAGCTAGACTTAAATGTGAAGCTTGCTATTCGTCCAGTTTTTCATTTTTGACTTGCGCTGTTAACGCGCGTGAGTGGACATTTTCTAAATGCTTCTTCTGGGTTCAGTCTATTGCTGGAGAAGTCTTGATATCGAACTTTTCGCTAGAAGGCACCACTTCTTTGATCTAATATAACTAAGTGATAGAGAAAGTTAAAATTGTAGTGCATCTCAGAGAATGCTTAATGAAAGATCTAGATAATAAATATTTTTACTCGAAAATCTTGCATGTAATCAGCGATTTTAGCTCAACCGCAGTTCCAGTGTAAACAACAAATGCTTCTTTTTCAAGTTCAAGCTTTGCCCACTATACTAAAATTATTGTGACGTCGGGCTCAGCGCACAACAAAGGACCAAGCTACTTCACACCACATGCCATGCCGGCGAGTGGGCAAAGACGTTCAGGTTCGGGCTGCCTCACACGACTTCTGTGTGTACGTGACTCAATGATCGAGGTGGTAGAAATGAACGGGATTTCGAGAATGTTCGCAAGACCTCTAGTTGCGTCATTTCCGGTGCGTGTGTGTGGAAATCGAGGAAGGTCCGTGTGACGTCATCCCCAGTATATCAGGAGACAGACAAGAGCAGAGCAGTGAGTTTTAGAGTTCTGTTATGGACATGGGTCGATCAATGTGTCAGTGAGTGTGAGACAGCTGTGCGTGTGTGTCGTCGCGTTGGTACAGCCATGGACAAAATGATTGAGCGCATTATGGGAGAATAATATTTTTTAATTCCATGTCCTGTGGCAGCGAAGTTTACACAGGTCATTATTTCCAAAATGCAGCTGAGTTTATTGACAGTCTCTTATCCATATATTATCGTCTATTCTACACACAATTTTGCTGTGCACTGAATCACCACTCACATTTTAACACATAATAGCAAATACAAATGTGACTGATGATTCAAGACACAGCCTTATTGTGTGTTCAATAGTCGATAACATACGAAAAAGAGACTATCAATAAACTCAGCTGCATGTGGGAAATATAGATTTGTGTAAACTGTGCTGCAACACGTAGTAGAACTTACAAATATTCTGCTCTCCTAATGCGCCCAATCACTTCTTCCATGACTGTGCCTCATCGCGAGTGATTGTAACGTCGTAATTAGGGTATGACAGACAGAAGAAGTGGAGAGACACTAAAAGGACTGAGCAAGGTTATAAGAAGAAAAAAAATGTGAGTTGTGATAGCCCGAGGGACTGTAGAATGTGTTAACGACGAAAAAAAATGTGTATTTGTGATAAAATTTTAGAAGACAATAAAGTGATAGAAAAGTAACCGGACTAGATTTTGTCATTTGTCACACTGCTGTCAGAAATGGGATTCACCGAATTGCCTTTTTGTCACATTGAAAAGAATTTATAAATTCACATTTTTAAGGTGTTACCAAAATTACTTTCTTTCTTCTAGTTATTCTTAGGAAAATATTAAGAAAATTTGGCTAGCTTTCATCATTTTAAAGGTTATGATTCCCACCTTTTCATGGTTTTCATGGGTTATTGTGAAACTGTTTGAACGATTTTTGAGTTTTTATAACTACACTGGGATACCTATTTTTGTACTATTTCCCTCTAGTAGTTAGAGAAAATATTATAGATACTGCACAAACAATTCGGTTAGGGGAATTCACTTGAATTATAGGTTTCCAGATCCATGGAACCCAAGAAAAGCGTTATTTGAAGAATATGCGTACGCATGTGCGTATATGCGTCTGTTTGTCTGCACTTACCTGTAAACAGTATAACTCAAAAACGAAGTTAACAGCAGGTGTTGACATTTGAACAAGGGAACAAGGTCAAGATGCTTGGTTTGATTTGGAATCCAACTCATGACAAATTCCTATTTGATGTACATATGAAATCTAGTCCTGTGATGCTAAGAAAGCGCACTGTTATGTGAGTTATAGCATCTATTTTTGATTCGCTGGGACTTCTTGGTCCAGTAATAATTAAATCCAAAATATTTATCCAACAACTGTGGAAAACAAAGATTACCTATGATGAAGAGTTAGCAGAAGAACTCCCGATTCAATGGAATTCTTTGTATGATGATCTACAAGCACTGATAAACATACAAGTAGATAGATGTGTTTTATGTTCTGGTGGAATATGAAACATTCAGGTACATGGTTTTGCAGATGCCTCTGAAAAGGCATATGGAGTATGTTTATATGTTTGATCAGTAAATGTGTCTGGTGAAGTTACAGTTAAACTTCTCACAGAAAAATCAAGTGTGGCACCGATCAAACAGATTTCCCTATCAAGATTAGAATTGTGTGGGACACTTTTGTTAGCCAATTTAGTACAAAAGGTGATTCCTGTTTTAAATTTAAGTATAGATGAAATTCATCTTTGGACTGATTCAACAATAGTCCTAAGTTGGATCTCCAGTGAACCTACTAGAAGGCAGACATTCGTGGCCAATCGAGTAGCAGAAATTCAAAGGTTGACCGAGAAATGTATTCTCAGCGGACTATCCAACTAATGTATTGTCAAGAGGAATTGAAATCAAACGTTTGAATCAACATCATCTCTAGTGAAATGGTCCTGCATTTTTAGAACAGGAGGATGGTACGTGGAAATCCATGGAAAATAACTCATCGAACGAAACAACACTTGAACAATGTAAGGTTCCTGCATGACAGAAACAAGAAAATCTAATGAAGATATATGGTCAAGGTTCTCGTGCCTGAATAAGCTATTGAGAGTAGTTGCCTACTGCCGTCGATTAGGGTGGAATTCAAGGAATAAAACCGACAAAATAGTTGGTCCGCTCTCATATCAAGAAATAAATGAATCACTTCTACTATGTATTAGATGGGCTCAAGAATATGAATATGCTCAAGAAATAAGAAGCCTAAAGGAAGGAAGGGAAATAGACAAATCCAGCATGTTGTCAAATCTCCATCCATACCTGCACGATGATCTATTGAGAGTGGGGGGAAGACTAGGCCAGCCTGTCTTGTCATATGGCAAGAAGGATCAATTAATACTGCTCCCTAATCACAAACTCACAAATCTTATCATTGATGCTGAACACTTAAAACTACTTCATGTAGGAGCTCAATTAATGACTACTAGCTTACGAGCAAGATACTGGATTCCTCGTATACATGAAGTAATTCGAAGGAACATTCATAAATGTCTGAGATGTTTCCGGTTGAAAAAAGGTTTCTACTGAACAACTAATGGGTGAACTTCCTAAACAATGAGTGCAGTCTGCACGGCCCTTTTGTAATTCTGGAGTCGATTATGCTGGGCCACTCAGCATGAAGGCTAGTTTTGGAAGAAGCAGAAGCATCCAAAAATGCTTCATTGCCTTGTTCATTTGTATGAGTACACAGGTACTCCATTAGGAACATGTGACTGAACTGTCAGCTAATACACTCATCGCTGCCTTAAGGAGATTCATTGCAAGAGGAGGTTATTGTCAAAACTTATTCTCAGACAACGGGACCAACTTTATAAGGGCAAATAAAGACATAAAGGAATTACGGCAGTTGTTTTCTTCTGAAAGCTTTTCAAACAACATCAAGAACTTTGCTGCTTTGGAAGGCTTTTCCTGGCATTTTATTCCATCTAGTTCACCCTATTTTGCATGGTTGTGGGAGGCTAACGTGCATTCTATGAAACATCACTTGAAACGAGTTTTGGCTACAACTCCATTGACATATGAAGAGCTAAGTACACTTCTCTGCCAGATGGAAGCATGTTTGAATTCAAGGCCTCTGACAGTTCTCTCTGATGACCCTGAAGACCTTCAGCTTTAACACCAGGACACTTTTTAGTAGGTTCATCTCTCACTGCAATGCCTGAACCAAACTACACTGACATGCCATTAAGTAAACTAGCAAGATGGGAGAGGCTCCAGAAAAATCTTCAACTCATCTGGAAAAGATGGTCTGCAGATTACCCGAATTCCTTGCAGCAACGCCAGAAATGGAGGTCAACTATGCCAGATGTGAAAATTGGAGCTGTGGTGTTACTGAAGGACGATAATATCCCTCCTCTTATGTGGAAACTTGGTGTTATAACAAAGACATATCCAGGACTTGACAACCATGTTCGTGTGATAGATGTGAAAACTTCCAGTGCAGTCCTCAAGAGACCCTTAGTTAATGTAGTGCCACTTCCTTAGGACAGTGATAATTGGTCAAATAGATCAAGGGGCGGAGTATGTACGTGATTTAGTACGTTTTTGTTTGTTCATGTTGGTACAACATCAGTAAGCTTGGAGTTCATTGTTGTTATTGTTGCTGTAGTGTTTAACGCCCGCTTTTACTACTACGGCACCGCAGGCGGTGACACTGATGACACATGGAATGAAGATGGAGCACCGGTGGAATGAGATGGCGGGGGAAACCGGAGCACCCGGAGAAAACCCGCCCTGACGCCGCTTCGTCCACCACGAATACCACATGCGGGTCCCTGGGATCGAACCCGGGCCGCCTAGGTGGTAGGCGAGCGCGCTAACCGCTTGGCCACGGCGCCGCCTTTGGAGTTCATTAAAGATGGTTGATGTGTAATAAGAAATGTGTGTTATTTCATCAGTTATTCCAAGTATTACACTTGAAATAGATTAAATAATAGCATCAAAGTAAAGATACAGTCCATACCAGACCTCATAAGTGTTAGCAACTCTAAACACGTATATTGTTGTAATAATGTTTGTTTATACTCATGGAATTAGTATACTGATAAGGAAATGCATGAAGATAGTGCATCAGTGAAATTTGGAAAATTCACAATACGCAAGATACGAGGGTGGGTCAATAAGTAATGCCTCCTATTTGTTTTCTCTTTTAATTGCCAAGAAAATTGAATCCAATTTACATAGCTTGAAAACTACAACATTGACGATTAATTTGTCACTTTTCTATATAATCTCCGTCCTTTTCCACAGTTTTGGTCCACCTTTTAACTAGGGCATGTATTCCAGTGTGGTAAAACACAGGGTCTTGCTTCCTAAGCCATTGGCGCACGGACGTTTTCACAGCCTCCTCATCTTCAAAATGAATCCCACGATGAGCTACCTTTAGTAGCCCGAACAGATGGAAGTCTGATGGTGCCAGGTCAGGGCTGTATGGGGGGTGAGGTAAGACTTACCATCCCAACTTCTCAATTTCTGCAGTGGTGTAACGGCTGGTGTGTGGTTTTGCATTGTCATGCAAAAGAACAACATCCGCCATAGTTTTTGTTGGGCGAACTCGGCGAAGACGTGCTTTCAGCTTTTTGAGAGTTCTGACGTATTGGACAGAATTTATTGTGCATCCCTGCTCCAAAAAATTAATCATAAGCACACCCTCTGCATCCCAAAACACTGTCACCATAACTTTCCCTGCCGACCGCAGAGGTTTTTTTTTTTTTTTTTTTTTTTTTTTTCCTCCTTCGGTGACGTTGTGTGATGCCGTTCCATTGACTGCCGCTTTGATTCAGGTTCAAAAAAATGAACCCACGTTTCGTCTCCAGTAACAATTTTTTCCAGAAACTCCTCTCCCTAAAAATTGAAGCGCTGCAAGTGTTCGGAGGCTATTCTTTTCCTTGTTTCTTTGTTTTGGGCGGTTAACATTCTTGGTACCCAACGTGAGCAAACTTTTGAGTAATCCAGTTGTTGAATAATCATCACACTGCCTTTACTGAGGGAGGTAATGCGACACAATTCACCTGTTGTTATCCGGCGATCACCACGAATGATCTCAACGACTCGCTGAATGTTGCATGGAGTCACTGCAGTCACCGGCCTGCCGCTTCGCGTTTCATCTGCCAATGGTGTTTGCCCTTCAGCTTCGTTACAGCGACGAACCCATCGTCTAACAGTGCTGACATCCACCGTTGCATCACCATACACATTTTTTAGCATTTTGTGAATGCGAATTATCGTTTCACCTTCCGCAGTCAAAAATTCAATCACAGAACGCTGTCTAATACGAATGTCGATGTCAGTCATTTTGTAAGAGGTTGCAGTGCTGCCACCTGTTGACTTAGGAGGTTACTACTGCAGGGGATTGGAGAAGAAGGTTTGAGGAATTGCGCCAAATTCAAATTTTCCCATAACTAACTTATTTAAGGGAAAAAAATAGGAGGCATTACTTATTGACCCACCCTCGTATCTTGTTGAAATATATGCCGGTGATTACACACGATATCAAAAATGACTTTGCTACAATTTAATGGTGTTAAAATTGAATTCCTATTTCATGAAGATTTTAAATTGTTATTGAATTTGTATATTTAAATGTTGTAAGAAACATAGAGATTGCTTGAGGGAAAAATAATTAAGATGGTGGATGCATTAAAAATAAGAAAACAACTTAAAATTTAAATCTTTATAGATGTTGTCTAAGATCATTCCCTCAATGTTTCATTAATTATATATTTTCAAAATTCTAGATTGTATGATTATTTAAGTATTACCTTTTCATTGTGTAGATTGGTTGTTCTAATAAACTGCAACACGTGGTGCATTTCTAAAATACTTACATAAAGAATTCAGTAAATGAGCTTACAATATATATATATATATATAAGATTTTAACTTTCTCCATTACGTAGAGGAAGTATTGTATTCCACCTAGAAACTCGATGTCGATATTTCATCAGAAATATATGTTTTGAGGCCCCTGAATAAAAAGCATTTTCAGAAAAAGGTCCGCGTGCGCGCTCGCGCGTGTGTGTATGTGCGTGCATGTATGTATGTGTGTGTGTGTGCGTGTGTGTGTATGTCTATGTGTCAACCTGTGGACAGCATAACTCAAAAACAAAAAGTCGATTAAAAACCAAAGTTGGTATTTAAGTTTAATATCTTTCAAGGATGAGTCACGATGATTTTGAAGAAAATTCCTTCACCATAAACTACCCTTTAAATGGAAATTTTTTCGAAAATTTTTATTTTCTCGAAAATGGCTCTGACAATTTTGATTAAAATGCCATATGTTTAAAATATTTTTATGTCAAATAAAATGTATATTTTGAATTTTCTCGCTACACTCTATGTAGTCCTGTTTACTCTTGAGGACTTCTGAATAACTGGTAAACCGTAAGAGATAGACCAAATCTGACTACACAAAGAATGTTGATCTCGTTAAAACACACAATTTATGTTCAAATAATTCTTTTGTGGAGCGAACCATTTCGGAGATATTCCTCGTTATTTGTGTAAGCTTTGCAATACTTATATTTTTCTTAAATGGAACACCGTAACTCACTTTTTTATATCTTAGCTGTGCAAAGAGAACGTAATTTCAAAGCCTTCATATAGCGACCATCTTTAAAAGATTTGACTACCGCTCAAACCCCATTGTAGGCATGACAAATCGTTTGATTTTTACGATACTGCTATACGGAGTTAGTAATTATACGTATTACTTGGTGACACATATACATGTTTCTTGTTCCCTTAAGTTTAGAAGATACATACTAGTTTGTGGAAAGATTAGTAACAAGATTTTCTTATCCAGGAATAACTAATCACGATTTATCGAAACTATGCGATGGTTTCGAAATGGCGATATTTGCGTTGACATCACATTCCCTAACTTTATTTTTATGAAAGAACAGACGTAATTGTCATTGGCAGACAACATAATAGGGGACTAATTCTTGACCCTACAATCCGAAATGAAAGAAAATCTGATGTGTTGCACTCACATGACTTTCTCTTCTCTTGTACTAACCATTCTTACAAACTCGTAATCCTATATCTTGTTCGTGTTAGTTGATATAAACATTTGCAGAAATTATCTTATTGCGTATTTCCTCGTAGGGGCAAGGGGAATATAGGAATGCAGTAGACTTGGAAAGATAGTCAAACCTTTTAAAGCTTTCAAATTCCGTTCTTTTTGCATGGCTAACATAAAAAATGAATAACGATGTTCCATTTGGCGAAATATTTTCCAAAACTCACACAAATAACAAGGAATATCTCCGAAATAGTTCACTCCACAAAAAAATTGTGTGTTTTAGCAAGATCTACATCTTTGTACAGTAAGATTTCGTCTATCTCTTACGGTTTAACAGTTATGCAGAAGTCATGCAGGGTAAACAGGACTACATGGGCTATAGCCAGAAAATTCAAGACGTACATGTCATTTGTCATAAAAATATCTTAAACATGTGGCATTTTAATGAAAATCGTTAGTGCCATTTTTGAAAAAAATCAAAATTTTCCATGTAAAGGGTAGTTTAAGGTGGAGGGATTTTCTTAAAAATCTTCGTATCACACCCTTGAAAGATGTTAAACTTAAATACCAACTTTGGTTTTTAAGCAACGTTTCATTTTTGAGTTATGCTGTCCACAGACTGACAGACACACACACACAAACACATACACACACGGACCTTTTCCTAAAAATGCTTCTTTTATTCAGGGGGCCTCAAAACATGTATTTCCGGTGAAATCTCAACAACAAATTTTTGGGTGGAATACAATTCTTCCTCTACTTACAATGCGTAGTAGAAAAAGTAAAACTCTAGACCAAATTAGGGAGATTGATTGGGGGGGGGGGGGAAACTATATTTTAAGCCTTGCATTACTTGATTGGTCTACTTTATGGTACTCGTGGAGTGATTACTAAGTTTGCTATTAATTTGTTTCCACGTTTTGAATTGCAATTAAGTGTTTTAGGAGATACTGTTTTACAAATTGAGTTGACATGAAAAAGATGTAAGTGCCAAAAGTAAATTTTTCAGGAAAGGGAAAACACGTAGTTCTGATCTTAAAAATTGTTTATTTGTATAGTTTGGAAGTACAATGAGTGCATTGTGCTGTGAACTATTATGACTAATAGTATTATGTTGTACTCGTATTAAAATGATTGTCCACAGGAGCACAAAGTTAAGATCTACAGATTTGGTTGTAGAACTGAGGATATTTTGCATCTATGTAATCCAGCATAGCTGTTAGGTCTTGTTTCCTTACTTCAGTTATGGGTATTATCAATTTATCATTATTAAAGGGCTCTGCATTATGGAAGTGTGCATACTTTCCCTTCTTGAAAACAGCATGATTCTCCCAATCTTCTAATTCACTAAATGTTTTGTTTTAATTCGTAGTATATCTGTCACTTAGTTTTGATCAAGGATTTGTTAGTGATACGCAATGGTTTTTTGTTTATAAACTCATCACATACACTGGAGAAATCAAATAAGTCAGCCTTTTCCATCGGCACCACCCGAAATGGATTCTTAAGTCATACTGTTCTCACTAGAGTGTGAAGTTGTTCAGGCACCATGACCTAGCCTTCACCATGCCAACAGCACTGTAGTTACGAGAATTGAATGCGATCTTACGACATTAGTTACAACTACATGGAGGTGTTCGGCACTTTCATTCTCTCTCAGGCTAATGGCAATAACACATAGATTATTCTCCATGCAAAATCATATTTTTGGCCATTTTGGCACTTAACTACATCCTTTTCCAGTCAGCTCTTCAATTATCCGAGATTCTTTATACATTTTATACAGTCGTCTGCATACTACACTAAACTAATAAATAATTCTAGAATGGTTAGCTGTCCTATTTAGAACTTTATAACAATTTTGTACATTATTGCACATTATCTATAGAATATTTTTACATTATAAAACGTTTATGCTTTATCATTCATTTTTAAAATTGTCTTATTCTACAGATCTATTTGCAGGCGTGTCTTTATGACAAACCTAAAATAGGACAGCTATCCAAGTACTGGATTTTCTATCATATTCCCTCTGCACCTACAGGAATACTAGCAATAATTTCTGCAATTTTTATCCCGACTGACATGAAGAAGAGTGAGTGAGTGTGTCGGGTTTAAGGGCCCGTCAACAGCTTGGTCATTAGGGCCCCATGACATGAAGAAGATAACAGGAATAAGTGTTTACAGGAATAGTTAGTGCAGGAGTAGAGAAAGTTATATGAGTGTAACGCATCATATTTTTTTAATATTAACTTCTAATTATAGCAGAAAAATATTAGGTTTTGTACTCTCCAAAATTCTTGAGTTTTCTAAAGTGAAACACCAATTATTTCACAAATTTTGAGTTATATTTTAAAAAGATAAATATTTTTTATTCTTTAGCGTGCTTCTGACAGGCACTAGCATTTTCTGAAAGAAATTAGTAATAATGACAACATATGGAGTGATTTTAGAACGAAAAAGCGTTGAAAATGGGTTTGCGATAAAGTAAGTTTGACATTTAGGCGCGTGTATTAAGCACGTACATGTCCATTTATAACTTCAGTTTATTGGCAGTTAAATGATACTGTGATGTTTTTTTAAACTTCTGATTTCATGGCATTTTATTTAGATGAAAAAAAATATTTTTTTTTTTTTATATTTTTAACAATTTTTGGTCAACTGTAACCTTCCGACCCTTTCCGTTTTAACTGCATAAAAACGCATTCTGAGAGAGTAAAGTTTCATTAGTATCACATGTTTTACTTATAGGTTCAATCCTGTTTCTATTGGAGACAAAAACTGCAAATGAAGTCTTGATTCAAGCTTTGATGTTGGATAACGGGAAGAGGTGGACAGAAAGAAAGGAAGCAAAAGTGGAGTACAGCCAACGTTATAAATAGAAAATACGGCGCGTGAGTAGCGTCTGGACGAAAGAGAGGATAATGTGGTGTTTTGCAGGGTAGAAAGACATTAAATGCGCTTCACATCCTTTGAAACATAGTTATGTTCCAGACTATTATGCAACTCTGTTTTGCAGGTTTACTTCTGCAGGAAAATGGCCTGATGACTGACAAGCTGACAGCTGTTTAAACACAAAGTGCGATTCCCTTTTCGTTTGTTTACGTAGGGTAGTTTTGTGTTCTCTTAGAACAGTCGAATTTCAGCATCCGCATTAGTACTACCACTAGTGATTCGTTATTACTAAAACCCAAGAAATAATTCCTATGCATAGGCTTTCACATCCTGCTATACTAGGTGGTTCACTTCACCCGGCATCGGCGTAAGTAGATCATCCTTCGTGCGTTAAAACAGTTGCAGAACTCCACGGCGCAAGAGATTACAGTGGCGTGTTTTGCCTCTCGCAGAAGACGTGAGGAGAGGGACAGTTGAACTAGCGTGTGTACTCCGTGATAATTGACAATAACATTAAAAACAAGCGCAAATGCCTCACTTTATTTATAGGATCTTTATTTTCCGGGGAATAAACTCACTCCTGTGTATGCTCCTATTGTCATCATTTGAAATGCAGATATAAAGTGCAAGCATGAGGGCACGCTGTGCTTCATTGGCATGTGTTCGTTTCTTATTAATGTTGTGTTTATTATTATTATTATTATTATTATTATTATTATTATTATTATTATTATTATTATTATTATTATTATTATTATTATTATTATTATTATTATTATCATTATTATCATTATTATCATTATTATCATTATTATCATTATTATCATTATTATCATTATTATCATTATTATCATTATTATCATTATTATCATTATTATCATTATTATCATTATTATCATTATTATCATTATTATCATTATTATCATTATTATCATTATTATCATTATTATCATTATTATCATTATTATCATTATTATCATTATTATCATTATTATCATTATTATCATTATTATCATTATTATCATTATTATCATTATTATCATTATTATCATTATTATCATTATTATCATTATTATCATTATTATCATTATTATCATTATTATCATTATTATTATTATTATTATTATTATTATTATTATTATTATTATTACTTCAAAGCCGAATGAGAACATAAGTACTTTTTTGATCCTAGTAAAAATATACCTGATGTGTTGCGCTCACATGACTTTCTCTACTCTTGCAATAGCTATTCTAATAAACTATTATTCCTGTATCTTCTGCATGTTAGTCGAAATAAACATTTGTAGAAATTATCTTATTGCTAATCTTCTTGTAGATGCAAGAGGAATACAGTAGTCCTTGAGTGATAGTCAAATCTTTCAAAGCCAAAGGCTTTGAAACTTCGTTCTATTTGCACGGCTAAGAGATGAAAAGGTGAATAACGACATTCCATTTGAGAAAACGTATTGCAAAACTCCCACAAATAACAAAGAATATCTCCCAAATGGTTCACTCCACAAAAAATGCATTTGGACATAACTCATGAGTTTCAACGAGATCTACATTTTTGTATAATAAGATTTGGTCTTACGGTTTACCAGTTATGGAAAAGTCATCCAGAGTAAACAGGACTACATAGGCTATGGCCACAAAATTCAAAATACACATTTTATTTCCCATAAAAAATCTTAGACATATGGCGTGAGTGAGTGAGTTAGTGAGTGAGTGAGTGAGTGAGTGAATGAGTGAGTGAGTGAGAGAGTGAGTGCGTGAGTGAATTAGAGAGTGAGTGAGTGAATGAGTGAGTGAGTGAGTGAGAGAGTGAGTGAGAGAGTGAGTGAGTGAATGAATGAGTGAGTGAGTGAGTAAGTGAGTAAGTAAGTGAGTGAGTGAGTGAGTGAGAGAGAGTGAGTGAGTGAGTCAGTCAGTCAGTCAGTGAGTGAGTGAGTCAGTGAGTGAATGGAGTTTAAGGGCCCGTCGACAACTAGGTCATTAGAGCCCTAAATATATTTTAAAAGCTAAAACACTCACAAGGTGATCTGATGAATAGGGGAAAGCTAAACCTCAACATTAAAATAGTAGACAGTTAAAAATATTAAAAAGAAAAGTTAGTGCTAGAACAGTTAAAACGTTAAAATTTGAATGCTAAAACAGTAAGGGTTAAAACGCTAGAAACAAATGGTAAAAACAACACAAACCAGAGGTCGTATTGTAAAACCGCAAAGACAAGCTCCAAGGAATAAAACACAAATTAAACTTGTTTCGCGAAATCAACTTCAGCGACGAACCGCAGCACCGTATCGATGGAGACCGAGTCGTCGTCTAGAATTGACCACAGAGTAGAACCCAGCTGCGATTGCGCAGGCTAGGGGCTTTTTTCCCTCTAGTATGTCTTGGACACTCAACCAAAACGTGCGACACGGGAGTTAGATGCTGTCCTCATGACACACGGGCCGGCTCACCCCGCAAAATGTGGCAATGAGTGGCCCTATCCTCAACCGCGTTAAAGCAACCTCTGACCGACGGGAATCCCTGCAAGAGGTCAGCCGAGTCATTTATTGCCAGTTAACACCTCCCACGACTGCTGCCAGATCAAAACCAGATGATGACGGAAGAAACGCTGCACATCTGTGTAAGGCAGAGTATCTCTTGAAGCCTCCAACTAAACTTATGGCATTTTAATCAAAATCGTTAGAGTCATTTTCGAGAAAATTAAAATTTTTGAAAACTTTTCCATATAAAGTGTAGTTTAGGATGGAGGAATTTTCTTCAAAAGCTTCGTGTCGCATCCTTAAAAGATATTAAACTTAAATACTAACTTTCATTTTTAATTGACTTTTCGCTTTTGAGTTACGCTGTTTACAGACAGAAATACACACTAACACACACGGACCTTTGTCTTAAAATGTTTTTTTGTTTATTCGGGGGGCCCCTCAAAACATATTTCCGTTGAAATCTCGACATTGAAATTTTGGGTCGAATACAACACTTCCTCAACTACGTAGCAGAGAAAGTAATAAAAAGTTGTGTCTGCTATGCCAAAAGAAAATGTAGCTAACGTAATCACAAAACCAATACCTACATCATGTTTATCTTCGGTTCTGCTACTGTCACCATGAAATTTACCTTGTTTGCAATAACATGTGTATAACGTAAACAAATAAAACCCAAAAAGAGATAGGCTGCATTTGATAAGTGGAGAGGTTAAATACTCGTTTGCATTCCTGTCACCCCTCTTTCCCATGAATGTTCTAGATCCATTTTTCAGAGTGGTTTACTCTACGCTAGTAATTAATGCCGACTTTGCTCTTAAATTGGTATCGTAATCAGGGTTGCCAACATTTAAAAGTAAAATTATCGTACCAGCCACTCAAAATTATAGATTTGGATTCAAAATTATCGTACATCATAAAGCAAACGCTACAACAATAAAATATCAGTATAATACTTATGAAAATATAAGAGTAATGATGTTTATTATATCCACTTACAATATTGATGACCTCAACAAATATTATATTACAACTTTAGCACTTATATTTCTCGCACTATTCATCTGAAAGTTCAGCTTCCCCAACCGTTGCAGCATTGCACAAATTTGTTGTTGAGATAAACCTTAACATCTTCTCGGTGACTTGCAGATTTTAAGATCTACCACGTTCTTTCATAAGTTGAGACGACAAAATGAGTTCATTTACGCCAGGTTCAGGCATGTTCTTTATTTCACACGGAAAAGCACGTATTCCGAGTTTTCTACCACTTTTCTACATTGATCGTCAATTTTGGCAATAAGAGGATAAAGGGTAGCAGGCTTAATAGCTATGGGGTGGAGACAGATAATGAGGACAAAAGTGGTGTTATTTGTAATTAGTTTCATTTCACTGGAGTGACAAACCAGTGAAAATTATATTTCACCGATATCGAACTATCATACATTCAAATTATCGTACACCCCTTAATTATCGTACGGGTTGACAACCATCGTACAGACATTAAACTTATCGTATGCCCCCATAATTATCGTACGAGTTGGCAACCCTGATCGTAATAAATGACAGTCAACTCCGATATAAGATTACACCTTTAATCATATTACGATAGCATTCTGAATTCCTCAAGCATTTGGCTCGTTAACAAAGGTATCAAAAGTTACGTATTTGTATATTATTGATTACTATTGAAGCAAATAGCATCAATCTATTCTACCATTCCTAACTATAATCATCTTACTTAAGGCATCTGTCTTTCATGCTTGTTTTCACATGTACTTTTAAACGCTTTTGAAAACATTAATGCAATAGATATTCCATTTTTTAGCATAACCCGTACCACATTGTTGTTAAAGTTCATGAAAGCAAAAGTATACATTGTTTCACAAAAAGTACACTGCTGATATTACACACATACTATCGTACTATAACACAACACATATTATGGCTTTGTTTAGTTTTCAGTAAGTTCTCACTGTCACTTTAATAATGTGATATAGTTTAAAGTTTCCTTTCCGCTTTACTTAGCTCTTACTGTCCCTTTACATTCAACGTGACGCAGCGACTTAGGGAAATGCCATACATATACGTCACTAATATCGTCGCAACCTCACTCGGAAAACGTGCCAGATTACGAACACTAGATATCGTACCAGTAACTCACTCACTAGCACACTAACTCCCTCACCCGTGAACACGTATTATAGCCACTGAACTTTTCCACAGAACGTTCTATAATGTTCTGGTGGCGGGGAGAAGGAAAATGTTCAGTACATTCTATTATCTGTTGATAGCGCTTCTGATATTTACGCTGGGTGCTAACGCCTCACGGTACAAGAAAGCTTCGAAGGCAAGATCGTGGCGTCTTTCATCGTGCACACGTGCCGTAATGTCCATCCTTGACATATATATTTTTATATATGTCGCAAAATAAGGCATTCATTGTCCTCAATGTTTCATAAGTAAATACCCTAAAACAGACCGTTCATTTGGTTTCTTTGTACATTTTTGTGTAATAAGAACTCAAAACATATGATTCCTAATTATCAGTCAGCAACTAGCTCACTTAATATCCCTCAGCTGGGAGATTCTGTTGTAAGTACCTACTTCACATACATTTCCGTGTATTTCTTGTTACAGAACACGACATTAAGAAGCCAACCCAAATAAAACCACCAGAATTTTATAAACCAACATTTTCAAATTCTACACTCGGCGTATGTTTATACTGTGTCACTTTACATTTCAAAAAGGTATTTATATAAATTCCACAATGAATAAACGTATACATATTCATTAAACTAGCGAAAAAGACCGTTTTAATGAAATTTTATATGGGTAACTTAAAAATAAATAAACACACAAAGAAGGAAGGAAGAAACAAAGAGAGAAAGAGAGAAGTAAGAAAGAAATAGAGAGAGGAAGAAAGAAAGATACTACTCACGAAAGAGGACAGTTATCAGCTCCTAAAATGCAAAAATTGGCAACAAGTAGCTCTGGATAGAGATGACCGGAGGTCTCGGATGAAGAAGGCGCAGGCCCGCTTTGAGTTGTAGTGCCATTGGAAGAAGAAGAATCTGTAATACCTAAAAATAACGTTGAAGTTGAACCATTTACGAGCAGGTCAAAAAACCGAGAAATGTGTAATACAGATATTCCGGTGAACCTCATATTAAATATGGATTGATCCAGGGAATCCAGGTCTTACCCTCTGCATTCTTTACAACCAAACTCTGTCAAATAATTCTGTAAACCCATCCCTACTTCACAGACACTTGGTAATCAGTCACGTTGATTATACAGGTGTCCCAATTGAATCGCCCTATTTTCATATTATTATATCCTTCGTGTGACTGGTGGGGCAAATGTGGAAGTGTATACAAACTTGATGAGTCATACGTATTAGTGAAGTTTAGTTCATTTCGATATCTCAAACAGTTTGGCAGAAATACTGAAATGAAAATAGGGCGATTCAATTGGGACACACTGTATACCGGGTAAGTCTTCTTCTCATCCTACGGATTGAGAAGTTATGCAGTCCTGGCTTTCTACAGGTATGCCGTAAACACTACCCACTGCATCGCGTCGTATCAATTTCGGCCAAAATAACTGCATTGTACCTATGTACCTGAAGTGACTTGCAATTGTAGCTCAACAGTGAACGAATTGACTGTGGGGAAGGTCCCAGATACTGCTATTTGAAGGTACTTCTTATGCTTAGCAAATTTAACGAGAGCTGATAGTTCGGCATTGAAGTGTCATTTTACTTACTTAGTTTAACTGTGTGAATTTAATGAAAACACATACTGTTACTTGTTAGGATATGCTTTAATGAGCATCATGAATAAATTTATAATAACGTTGTAATTATAACTTAGAAACATAAGGCATCATTACATAATACTGTACTTTTTAAAGATATTCTTTTATACAAAAGAAAGTCAATAAATCATTCTTAGAGTTTACAAAATGCAGTATGTACATACAAATCAGATAACATTGGCAACCCCATATTATGATCGTTGTGAACCACTCTGGTTTCCAAAGCAGTGCACAGCGAGCGCGTATGGCTGGAACTTCGTATTTATAGGCAAATGTACTTTCTGGTGCACTCGGAAAGAACACATGATTTGCTAGACTATTCTCGAAACAAGCGGAAATGAATAAAAACCTCACTAATCTCAGGTGTCATTTGAACTTCCAAACTTCAACATGACTTTCTAACACGTTAGCCATTGCTACCAATCCGCAGGATGAGGAGACTTGTTCCTGGTTCTTTGATTATACATTTCAGATAACATGTTACACAAAAATTCTGTTAAAGTAATAACAAACCCGAATTCTGACACAGGTTTAGGGTGTAGAATTGAAGATATGACACAAGATGTTGTTGAACAAATAACAGAAATTATGAAAATTGCGATCCAAATCGATGAATCGGTGGGTGTGTCTGATGATGCTAAGCTACTTCGCACTAACGACGATTCAGCCACAAATAGAGGAGCTGGTGTCCAGAAAACTAGCTTAGTCGACCTATTAACAGGTCAGAAACATATACAAATTCATATTTTTCTTTTGTGCACTATCTGTAACGTAGTTCCTGTACTTATTTCTCGTGCATTTATAGCATAATCTTCCTTTTTAAAGTATTTAATAAGTGATAACAGTTATAATCTACTTTAGATGTGGTTATATATAATTTTCATTAAGGATAACTCCGGGGTCCCGGCCTAGGACTACGAACTTGAATGGAAAATAGTCTTTGAGGCTACGCAGAGAAAAAAATGTTGATACCACTGGTATACAACACGACTGGTTCGTTTTTCTATTGTTTTATTTCCTGTAACCACACACACACACACGCACGCGCACGCACGCACGCACACACACACACACACACACACACACACAAAACACACACGCACAAACACACAGTCTTATTTAATAAGTGCATTCCTCTTACGGCCAGCGTGATGGCCAATTTCCTAGCAACAGTCGTATTTGAAAACTTCCTAAACATGAGTGTTAATAGCGACTTCCTGACGAGTGTTTTCCAAAACTTTTACTTCTAACTTAAATTTCTCCTGCCGCCTCTTGCTTTATCACGTGATCAGTGTTTCATTTCCCAATGGTCAATTCATACGTTTCTCTATGTGTCTTCGTGTCTTGCTATCATTACTCATATTATCTCGAAAACTATAATGTTGATTGCTACGTGGAATGTACTGCTTAGCTCGCATGTTAGAAATCAAACAGAAACTTTCTTGCAAGTAGCACTTGCACCCGTAAATGCTGAAAACATTAAATAGAGAGACTAGCTTTAAAAGGTGGGCAAGTGCCGAAAAGTTCTATATACTGGAGCTTCTTGAATGTTTCAAATGCGTTATTTAAGTGGGTCAACGTGCACATTGAGGTATGTCAAAATGTGAAGTTTTTTCTCGTCTCTTTGGCCAAAGTTTCACCTATTCCTTTCCGTAGGCATTCGGAAATTGCCTTTTTATGAGGATGCGTTTCATATATTAATATAATGGTGGATTATTTGAACGATTCGGAAATTATTCTTCCACTAAATGCGTCATTTCGAAGCCAAGTAATACAATTAATTATATTACTGTAACAAAATAGCGATTCGACAAATCCCTCTCCTGACACCAGTGTGACAGAATGACAAAATCAGTTCAGCTATACTTTTCTATCACTTTATCGTCTTCCAAAATCGTATTACAAATGCACAGTTTTCTTCTCGTCGTTAACACAGTCCACAGTCCTTCGTGCTGTCACAACTCGCCACTGTTCACTTCTCGTAGCCTTGACGCGGTCTTTTCAGTGTCTACTTCTACTTTTTCTGTCTCTCATACACTAACTCCGACTATAAAAACACTTGACGCCTGTTAAATCTTCTTTACGACGCACCGATACAACGAACCACAACATACACACACACACGCGCGCGCGCGCGCAAACACACACACAGAGCTGTCTCACACTCACTGACACACTGACCTACTTATGACTGTAGCTCTAACTCTCCGTTCCCTCGCATTCTTATATAAAAGGGATGACGTCACACGAATCTTTCTCGACTTCCACAAACGTGCCGGTGATGACGCAGATAGGTCTTTCTCGAAGGTTCGGGACACCCTTTGTGTTACCGCTTCATTGTTGTTACTCACGTGTTCGCTTGTGTGAAGGAGCTTGACCCAGTCCGTCCTTTGTTGTGGGCCGAGTTCGGCGTCATACTATCGGTACTAATGCTAGTTTCTCTTCACAAGGGACTAATAATAAAAATTGTGACGAATTCACAATCAATATAAAACTTATACGGAAGGAATACTAATAATAATAATAATAATAATAATAATAATAATAATAATAATAATAATAATAATAATAATAATAATAATAATAATAATAATAATAATAATAATAATAATAATAATAATAATAATAATAATAATAATAATAATAATAATAATAATAATAATAATAATAATAATAATAATAATAATAATAATAATAATAATAATAATAATAATAATAATAATAATAATAATAATAATAATAATAATAATAATAATAATAATAATAATAATAATAATAATAATAATAATAATAATAATAATAATAATAATAATAATAATAATAATAATAATAATAATGTTAAATAAAATATGCTTTTATGACGAAAATTGTTGTTACACTTATTTTGTTGACTTTTTCTACAGACTTCTATACAATATAGAACCTTATGATTAAGTATAAAGGGCAAATAACAAGAGCAAAGGCCAAACAACAACAAAATTGGGGTCACTATGGCGCATATCCGAATTAATACTGCTAATTTCCGCACAAAATTTAGCTGGATACGTTATAATCTAATATACTAAAATCTAGTATGTGATAACACATGTTAAATGTAATTTTACTTTACTCGTGGGATTACTGCACTCGGCCTTCAGCCTCGCTTCGCAGACATTCCTCCCCGCAAAATAAAATTGCACTTTTAGCACTTGAGTCACTGAAGTTTGCATGTTGGGATGTACGTATGCAAATTCTGCCAATTAAAAATACGCCGTACGCTACCTTTATACACCTTAATTCATTCATAATATTTATTTAAAATTATATTTTTCAAGTGTAATTTTAATCACAGGTTATTTCATGTTGGTATAACAGCGTATTTTGGAGTTGAGTCAGTTCCCATGAAAACAGTAAATGGACCTTTAATCGAAGATAAAATTGTAAATGAAGATTTCTTTTGTGGGCTGCTGTCATCAGCTATGTTATTCTCATCATACGTGCAAAAAATCTCGAAATACGTTATTGTGTTATTGCTAATATGAAGTTGGATTCCTTTGCCTTTCTTCTGTCACACAAGTGCTTGTGTAGGTTTCCTTGGTGTTCGCCAATTTTTAAGATGAATAATCATTGTCTTACATTTTTTCGTAAGCAATGGAGATGCCGTAGATACCGTCTGCTAGGTAGTAAACACAGCACGAGCATGCATATTAATAGTTATCCTTGCTCAAGGCAGTCTGCCAGACTATGGAATATTGGCAAGGAGTCCCTCAGTGTTCTTCCTACATATACAAACACAAAGCATTTCCATGTTATAATCCGTAAGTAATATATTCGTTTGGGTTCCCAAAATAGACTGAAGGGAAACAAGTCTGAGCTCTAATATAATAAAATTCCGTGTTGTAGCTGAAACGTACACTGTGGCTGGATGCTGAGGATCGGAGCAACTGGGTGACTTCTGGTGAGGGGTGTGCTTGAAGCTTTACTTCTCTGCGTCTCAGGGCGTGGAATCAAATACCCAATAATAACTTCCAGATGTTGTTCCCCACTTAATACTTATTTACTATCTTTCTCTATCTTCACTCAAAGTAACACTCGTTAGAACCTTAGCTGACTTCCTTGTCTACTACCGAGCAGTAACGTGTAAGATTCACATTCTGGAGGTCCTGATTTTGATTCCGTCAGGCTGTTCAGTCTGATCTTGTGCTGTTCACCAGGTCAGTAGGCGAGTGCTGGTGTTTCATTTCATGATTCAGAGTAGTAGGACCAGGCGACGGTGATAAGTGCGGTGAAATTTGCACTGTGTAAAGATGTCTCCGTGGCTTGGGTGGCCGGCTAGGTTGGAAACGCTTGATGGGATTGTGCAGACGTCAGGTGTCATTCTGGAATCGTTAGGAACTCCAGCCTTGCTAGCCGGTATCGTCGTCCGGATTTGGCCACCCTTGGGGTCTCCCTGTCATCCCTTTCTCCCAGAGGTCCCGGGAAGCACAAAGGGCCTACTATATCCAATGGCCTACGTGCGATGCTGTGCTCCAACGACTGGAGACCCCTTCGTCTAACTAATCCCAATCACGGACTAGTATTTTCTTAGTTAGGATGTAGTCCATATTATTCTGTACTTTTCTTACACACATAAAATCTTAATGAGTTTTAGCTTACTTAATTGGAGGACCAGGATATTCTAGGGACAAGTTTGTGACATGCGCGGAGTGACACTTGCATGAAGGGAGAACATAGTGACGTTTCCGCGGAGGTGCTATTAGCACTGTTTCCAGTAAGGTGCTGCCTGTATACCACCCCTCAAAACTGTCTCTTCACCCAGTTGGTAACTGATTGTGGCATTCACTACTGCCTAATGAATTATGGCCATCAGCTCATCATTCTCAATTGCTCTACGTGTGTGTGTGCTTGCTAGTTCAGATTTTTGAGCAAATCAGTTATGGAGGCAACTGAAACTGCAAAGGGAAAGCCATTATTGCTTTCCAATGGTCATAGATATTGAACGCGTTACAAAAGCAAGGAAAATGTAATCCATTAGTGATGTGTAAATGAGAAAAACGGTAACTGCAAGAGACGAATTTCAACGGAAACAATAGTGTCACAAACGAATTGCCTCATAATTGTACACCAGAAATAACAGCATGTGAAGTCACTGCGCAATTCACTAAAGTTAGAAAACGAGCCAGAGACAACAAGAATCCCGTTCCAAAAATATGCAATTTGAACTGTTAAGGCAATGCTGAAAGCTCTGAAAAACAACAGAATAACATAGCTCTAAAGAAGTAATTGAAAATGCCTATATACAGAAGTTAGTGCAGAGTCTGGCATTCCGATGTCAAAATAATGTACAAAACTATGAAAAAAATTATTTTCTAACGCAACTTTCTTTCTTTTATTTCTCTTTTCATACGAAATTCCTGTTCTTCGGGTTTTACTAAACATTTATATGTTGGTAAAAAAAAGTGTAACCTTTTGCTCTTGGCAGAACAGGTGTAACCCAGTATCTCTCTTTGTATGCTTGCTAAGATTTTGTGAAATTTGTTGTGCTACAGTTTCCTCAGTTTTTCCAATAATTACAAAGCGTTGTCTTCCATTTTAACCGAATTATTCCTCTCTTCATCCATTTAATAAGTTAACAAATGAAACTTGCTTAATACTAAACAATTAAGCGTGTTTCTCTCTCTCTCTCTCTCTCTCTCTCTCTCTCTCTCTCTCTCTCTCTCTCTCTCTCTCTCTCTCACTGTGAAACCATATCATTGTTCGGCCATCAAGAAAACAAAGTGCTATTTAATTATCTAATTTTGGAATTTAAGGTATATTTATAATCCTACGGTTGCATAAAACGCTTTCTACATAAATAATTATTATCTTTAACTCATGTTAACGTGAATTGTACTCAAAATTAATTCAGAATGTGAAAAGCTGTGATAAAAAGAAAGATATACTTCTCTGCTCTCCCTACATAACTTATTATTTGCTGACTAGAGCTTCATGTTCGATAGTGCAGATTTGTGACATATTTTCTGGAAGGCTTTCTAAATTTAGCTTCGTTCGTGGAAAACGCAAATAACTTGGACCATAAAGTCAAGCGGCAATAAAAGATATGCAATTATATGGGTTCTAAGAATACTGCACAACTCTTTTTGCACCCTCAGCACGCCTGACTTCAGTAGGAGATCAAAGAAGCCAGTAATGTGCATTCAGGGACAATCTGATAAATTCTCGTTTCCTGTTCTGGCAGAAATTCGCAAAAATGTTACCTGGCGTGATAAATTCTCTCCATGAAGCTGTGGTTGTATCGTCCAACCTCATTGGTGTAAAGTCTTGCTTTCCTCCGTTCTGAACGTGGAGCAGAGTTGGATCAAAATGAAAGATTGTTCAGTTGAGAATCAGATAATCACGAACAGACCCATTGAACTAAACTCAAATGTGTTACTTTTGCATGATTTGCTCTATCGTTTATTATTCTTACTAAACCTTATTTTTTCGTATACTTCATTTTAGTCCAAATAAACCTTTGCAGAAATAGCTACATTACATGTTTCGTTATACTAGCTACAAAGGAAATAGCCATTGTCGAATGTTTACGAACTGGACGCTGTATTTCGGCCTTAAAATTTCATACTGTTTCCATACAATCGCAAGAAGCAACTTAATATCGAAAGGACTTTAAAAGAATGACAAAGTATTGAACCAACTAAATCATAATTAATGATATCTCGGAAATAACATGACTAGAGGACGGAAGATTGTGCAAGTTTAGTGCACATGGCATCTACTATTGCTACAGAGCTACAAGCGTCTGCTGGAGTGCGTGCATTTACGACGGCTGCGCGATACCGGTTTGAAGTAAAGTGTGTGTTTTAAAGAGATCTGCATTATTAGTCATTCATTTTCGTCTATCTCAGGGCTGTGCAACTGGTGCTCACTGAGCGTAGCCTACTCATGACCTTGCACTAATAACTGTATGTTTAACACACAAAAAAATGAAGGTCACTCAAGGTATCCCATGAGTCACCCAGGCCTGGTCTATTTCTTAACGTTTATCAGGCGCTTGCTTAATGATCCTAAGGTCGCGGGTTCAAAGCGATAGCCCCACGTCAGCAGATTTACTGACATGTTAAAAAAACTGTAGGACAAAATTCTGGGAGAGCACAGATGCTGGTATGACCCTGGCAATTGACAGCGTCATTAACAAACAATATAGGTGGTAATTTTTAGCGTTTATGTGTTATACACGGCTATAAAAAATTAATTCCGAATGAAGAGGACTTCACAGGCTACTTCCAGAAAATTCATAATGCAAATTTTATTTGCCATGTAAATATGCCAAATAAGTAGTATTTTTATCCAAATGGTTAGAGCCATTATTAAGAAATATTTCGAAAAATGTTCTAAGTAAGGGGTACTTCGAAATTTGAGAATATCTTTTAAAATCTTTGTGTTGAATCTTGAGAAAATATTGGACTTAAACAAGCTTGGTTTTGAGTTATGGTGTTCACAGACGCACAATGACCTCTTTCTAAAGGTATATTTTTCTTTTCTAAAACATTTCGATATCGAATTTTTGGATGAAATGCAATACCTTCTCTACCTATTATGTAACTGAGCGAGGTGGCACCGTGGCAACGTGTGCGATTCGCATTCGGGAGGTCCCGGGTTCGATCCCAGGCGACCGCGTACTGTGACTTGGGTTCTCCGTAGTTTCTCCTTGTCGCTTAGGAGAATGCTGGAGCGCTAACTTCCAATCCACGGTTTCTCATCCTTCCCTTGCTCATTTCGTTTTTTGGTTATCTTTCAGGTCTGGTTGTCAGCACGATGGATCGTGCGATACGGGCAGATGGCACGGTTGCTTGTACTTTGTAAACTTTTTATCCTGGGCCCGTTGGTCTTGGTGGCTCAGTTGGTTAGACGCTGGCCTACCGGTCCCAAGGTCGCGGGTTCAAGCTCGGCCCAGACAGATAGTTTTTAAGTGTGCTTAAAAACGACGGCTCCATGTCAGTAGATTTACTGGCCTGTAAAAGAACTACGGGACAACATTCCGTCACACCGGCGACGCCGATGTGATCCTGGTAATTGACCGCGTCGTTAAACAACAAAGCAATTTTAATTCCCCTGGGCCCACTTGAGGTAGCTGCGTGCTGCTACTTAGACCACCGCTAAGGTCGCTTCGGTACCATCTGTGGGTGGTGGTGAGGAGCTTCGGTGGTGCGCCAGATGGCTATCTATCCAACTGTTAGGAACTTCCGCACATCTCTGTGGCTCTGGTCCATCCCCGTCCTCTACCGGACTTGTGGTCTCCCTTCACCTCATCTCTCCCTCCTGGGCGGTGGTAGTCTACAATAGATCTATGCCGGGTCGCAGTGGCAAAGTGTCCCCCTACGTTGCAATACTTCATACCTCATCTACTATGTATGAGGTAGAGAAAGTAAAAAACTGATGGCTGAATTTCCTCTTTTTCAGTTTGTTACTAAAAGTTTCAGTTTCCCACAAGAAACCAAGAAAAATACAGTTCTAATTTATCTCTACTGGTTAGGTAGAAGAGAACCGTACTGTATAAAATGTCATTTCGTGTTTTGTATGTCCGCATGATTGGCCGATAAAGATCAAAAAACGAAAACTCGGATGAACATCAAATTTCTTATTTAACTTGAATAGCTCTCAAGGATACAGGGTGAAGATTTTGGCATAATCGAAACTTTGCATGTAGTTGTAGAATGTACATGCTTGAAATACGTTGGCAGAGAGTCACTGACCACGTTGATAGCCAGCGTAACGCGAAAGACTATTTATTTACCACGTATACTTTATGCATCTATGATTTAAAAGAAAAGAGCAACTCACATCATTACATGTTTAATTTATAATGGTGACTTAAACAAATTAAAGGCTCTAAGAAATAAAATATTTCAAAGATGAATATTAACTCCTAGTCCTGCTGTGTGGGCTACTGAAAATCATTTAGATAAGCTTAGTTGGGAAATGGAAATATTTTGTTGTTTAAGGACGCTGTCAATTGCCAGGATCACATCAGCGTCGCCGGTGTGCCGGAATTTTGTCCCGCAGGAGTTCTTTTACATGCCAGTAAATCTACTGACATGGAGCTGTCGTTTTTAAGCACACTTAAAAACCATCGGCCTGGGCCGGGTTTGAACCCGCGACCTTGGGATCAGTAAGCCAGCGTCTAACCAACTGAGCCACCCAGACCGACACTTAGTTGGGGGCACCCTATATAGTTACGTAGTATCAAATATGTTATACTTTTTGACCAAAAAACAAATAAACAAGCACAGATCCGGAGAAACTCAACTAATTTAGGTAAAAAAATATTTTAAGGAAATACTTCTTCGAAGGATTTCAGCAAAATTTGTTCACAAAAATGGTAAGAAATATTTGAAGGTCAGAAGCCTAATTTGGGAATTTTAGTAGCAAAGCTGTTTAAATTACTGAAAGTAAGAGCGGGCATTACCAGTTTCCTTCTCTGACACCATGTTTAACGTGTGCACTATGTCAGGGAAGCCATATTTAACTATGAATCAGCGTAAGTTGCGTAATGTGAAATCTAGTTCTTGTTGGTGCACTGCCGTCATCACTTCACGGCAAACAAAGGGAATGTTACAGCTGTCAGCCGCCCTCTGCCGCTTCTTTGTCATTCTATTGCGGCATAGCATTAGCTTGTTGGTGATCGTCGCCAAGGTTGTTTATGACGGGTTCATCAACAGCCCACAGGAAATTGAATTGGATTGTAAAATTAAACCT
This sequence comes from Tenodera sinensis, assembly GCA_030765045.1. Taxonomy (NCBI): domain Eukaryota; kingdom Metazoa; phylum Arthropoda; class Insecta; order Mantodea; family Mantidae; genus Tenodera; species Tenodera sinensis. The sequence continues at coordinate 88,010,926 of CM060964.1, forward strand.
TCTTTAAGCCTAGAAGACGAAATAAAATTGAAATGGAGTAAAGGGGCATAAATACTTCATTTGGGAAGAAAGAAAAGATCAGAAACGGCATGGTTTAGACTAGAGACTGGCGGGCACAGAAAATCCTAGACGAATTTGCCCATACTGTGGTTTGGATGAAGACTGGGTGTATATTTTGATGGAATGCGCACACTTGGAGAACCAGTGAACTATTAAAGCCACAGAAAAGTTGTTATGTACAGCTAGAAGGAGATTGGCATGTTGGGATCTACTGGCTGTCCAGAGGAACCGGCAGAACGTGAGCAATTTCCTTACTAAGGTTCACGAAGTCACATCACATTTGTGCAGTCAGTCAGTCTCTGTGTTTTCCTTCTCTTCTTTATTCTTCTTTTTACATTTAGCTTGTACCTTAAATATACATATACAGTCAATGGACTAAGTATTGATAATTTGACAGCAATAGAGAAGATATCTTATGTGTCAGTCTGTCTAAATTTTAAATACAGTAATATTTCCTTCTTGTTCGTCTCCTTAGCGCGGTGGTAGCGCTGCTGCTTACCAAGCGGAAGACTCGGGTTTGATTCCCTATGCATTTTCTCCTGCTAGGAGACCTGGTCCGGGCTGCACTCAGCCTCGTTAGGTCCCTGAGGGTGCAGTTGAGGAGCTACTTGATTAAGAAGTAGCGGTTCGTCGCGAAGGCCGCATAATCGGCCTGGAGGACCCATGGCGCTGACCACGTGCCACCCTCCAGTACTGCACCCCATGCATGACGCCTGTAGTGGTCAGAGGTGGGAGGTGCAGCGGCCGGGCGGTAGGTCTTGTCCTGGTAAGAGCTGTTGCGTTGGGTTTTAGTTTAGTTTAATATTTTCTTCTTAGTATCTAGTAGAAACAGAACTTTCGCTTAGGTATTCTTCTAGTGATTATCATTTTTGCGCCCCCTCTCTCTCTCTCTCTCATTTCTTTATGAAACTTAGCAAACGGCTTTTTGTGGAGTGTCATCGAAGTTCAAGCTATACCAGTGATCTCCAACGTTTGCAACATAGAACCCATCTTACTTAATGAAACAATAAAAGGTTTGAGAGGTAAGGAATTCAGTGCACATCTAGCAGCACCATGTCACCGCGACTCTCGATTCCCTTGCACAGCGGAGAGAGCCCGCGAATGGGTTACCATGTTTTAATGATCCTATACCAGGTGAGTCAGCTGTCCCTTATTTTCCAATTTTATGCAATACGTATTTTATAATCTAACATGAAAACATCAGCCTCTATGACAGGTTCTACCCGAGTATTTAAATTGGATGTCTTTGGTTACACATTCAATGAAATTAGTAGCTACTAAATACAGGATGGAAGTGAAATGATCCGCCAGACTTTAGCAGCAAATTTCTCACGTTGTGAATAACAAGAAAGTCTAATACCAAAATGCTGAAAAGTTTATAGTTTTTTAGAAAAAAATATGTTTACAAAAAATTGATCATCACCTGGCTGAATTATTATTGACTGAAGGTTCTTGATTTATGGCTATATTCATAGAAAATTGAATAAATATTAACTTTTTCCTTTGGTGTATTTCAATAGATTCAACAGTTTTTGTGTAAATTAAATTTAAAAGAACCCACAATTTGTTGCCTTTTTGTTGAAGAACCTTCAATGAATAATTTTTCAGTCAGGTGATAATAAATTTTTTTGATATAAATATTTTTTTTCCAAAAAACTATAAACTTTTCAACATTTTGGTATCAGTCTTTCTTGTTATTCACAACATGAGAAATTCGCTGTTAAAGTCTGGCGGATCATTTCACTTCCATTCTGTAGATGTTTTTTAATATACTCGTAATTAGCTGACGTTTGCACCTCTGCAAATGTTCACTGAGACAAGCGAATACTACATGTTAAACGGAATTCTTCCTCTTACGTTACTTTGTTGCTCATTTGGAACGATTGGTAAGTAATCCATCTAGTGTAGATGTGGTTCGGCTCCCTTGCATGTGTTATTTTTTTTACCATGTAATATTCACAAATAACGTTGGCTGAACAATAATTATTGTGTTAAAGGCTGTTATTTTTTAATTTGGAATTGCTTTATTTCCATTTTATGGTATTGTCTACTGGCTCTTGCTTCCCGTAGATCAAAAGCATATCAGTATACTTGGCTGTCGAACGCATGGTGAAGGAATGCTACAAAATATCATGCAACAGCTCACACGTGGAGAATGGAGTCGGCATTCATAATAACACACTACACCATGTCAGTCCAATGGGACAGAAGTCATTACACCTGTTCTATTACAAAATTCAGAAAACCAAAAAAGATTTAGGTTATGATGTCGTAAACCCTCAGGGACTTTATAATTCGATTATTGTGAACTCGGTTTCCAAATTTTGATGAAAATAAAAAGTGTACAATGCCGAGACGCGAATCCGTGTTTTTGAGGTTAGCATTCAGGATGCAGTCACAGTTCTCTTCAGCTATTTGGAAACTTCAATAAAGCACCTTCCGAGTTCAATAGTAGGACTTGTATGCCAGGCGCTATATCGTTGCCACTTAGCAAGTTTTCGTGCTTAATTTAGGCGACAGTTTTAATCCTTTGCTGGGCGTTTTAATATCATTACTTAAATGGTAAAAGCTACTATGCATGTTATTTGAGATATACAAGATGTAGTTTGTACAAAAATTTAAATAAACCGTTATTTAATATTATGTGCTTTTTGACTGTACGAGCCCATGGTGAATGAGGCGTGTCCCAAATTTTTTGCACCCAATCCCTACTCTAAATACAAGAATCCCCCATTTTCCTTTTTATTTGGTGTTCCTAGTGTACTCATATGATAGGTCCATTTTATCAGAGGTGCTTACTGAATAACGTTGCTATGTATGCTCTAATAAATGTTTGTAAAATCGGCTGGAAACCGAAATTCGCTCTCAGTAAACGAGTCCTATGTTTTTGAGATGTATTTTAGCAAGGAGTACTTTCTGTCCCTTAAACCGCTGTTCTTCTGAATTTTCGACTTTCCTCTCTCTAAGAAACGTCAAGCGATAGGTTTTAGTAAGAGCAAAACTGGACTAAAGCGCACATACCGTTTGATGGGTGGCCTACCTTCCAAGGGGCGGCTGACTGACTTGGTACTTAAATTATGATATACCTAAGTAAAACTCTGCTGTACATTATCGTTAAAAGTTATATATTTACATTTTATGAATAGGAATAGGAATATGAGAGTTACGTAGAGGGTTCAGCACTGAAGCCTGGGACTTATTGTACTATCTTTCACAAAAGTTTATACCCAACTTCAGCGAGACCTGCACGAAGGGTCACCTAATTCTCAGGCCCTCTTGTATGGCCGGCATAAGAATTAAATGTGTTATCTGCTTCGCTTGCTGTTCAGACGGCAGCCATGGATTCAACTCGCAGTTTTGAAATCCTTCTACAGTAAAGGACAAAAAAAAAAAAAAATAAAATAAAAAAATAAAAAAAAATAAAATATACTGCAGGTTTAACTTCAGTGCACCTGCAGAAAATATATTCCTATTCTGTTTTTATTAAATGGTGGACTAGATGTAAAAGCTATTCCAGTGTTGGATGCTAGGCTTCAAACACAAGCTAAAGCAGCAACCCCTGGTTCCGTGTGTGGAATAGCTGAACTAGCTAAAACGTTGGTGATCTAACCCTAGATCAAATCCTGCCCAATGCGTATTTTGCCCCCTTTTTCTGACATAACAGGAGCATCATTATTTATAAAACTTTTGTGACATATAAACTTATACAAATTAATGAAATCTGCTTGTTTATAGCGGCAAGTTACGTGACTATGTTTATTTCACATTGCGTTGTAATTTTTCACCTTCCGTCTTACTAAAGAAGAAGAATTCCAGTGCACATATCATCCTTACCAAGCTGCACCTAATGCCCTCTCTGACACTTGTAACCCTGAAAGAATCAACAGGATGAATGAGGAATGAAATGAGCGACACCTCTACCACCGCCAAATAACTCGTGTTAAAGTACGCGGCTGTAGTGCAAACCATAGCTGGTTGTCTCCAAATACTGCGCTTTTAGTGCTCGGCGAAGTATCGCGGTTCAAACGGATATCAGAATAGTATCAGCTCCGAAATGTGAAGGATTGTAATATTTATACTGCATACATCAAACAACATAACTTCCTAGCAATCCTTAGGGTGGATTTGGAGTGGCCAGAGCGGAATTAGAAAGAAATGGATATTGGTTGCGAATATGTGGGCTTTAGAGTCGGTGCTTAAACCCCCTGTATATAGATGGAACAACTCACGGAAGTATTACTTACCCCATTTGACATATGAGAAAAAATGTAGACACAGCATCGACTCGTATCTTATATATACCGTCCATACTGCTTCACGGAGAACTTTGCCAACCTTCTCAGCCGACGTGTACGTAATAGGGTGAGTGTGTGGAGCACACAAGTGCCTTTGTTGTTCGACCAAGCAGTGCCGTATGTTAGAAACCTAGGACTAAAACTGTAGGTGAAAGTGACATTTTCGGTTTCTGAATTATATCATATAAATATTCCATTGACACCTGTGAATCATTTTAACCAAAAATTTTTCCCTACCCACCATTTTTAAAAGTCCAGCGATATGTTTAAGTCACCCGTGCGCTTCATTTTAGCCACATTGGGGTACGCCGTACTGGTACTTCTTCTTCTTCTTCTTCTTCTTCTTCTTCTTCTTCTTCTTCTTCTTCTTCTTCTTCTTCTTCTTCTGCTCCTCCGCCTCCTCCTCCCACTCTCTCACTCTCGCAGTTTTGCATTTTGTATGAAATTTATTCCTTACATTTCAGTTTTGCTCTTCATACATAATCTCAAAAGTGTTATCTAAAGATTCAAATATTCATTTGATGATTCCTTTATTCAGTGGCTCACAAAAAAATGGTTTACGCTAAAAAGAAAATGAATTTTTACACCTGCAACTTCATAAAAACAAAAATGCATTTCTCTGCAAGTATTAACATCAGTCAAATATTTTAATTTATTTTTAGTTTACTGAAGTATCAGAAAATGCCACTAGTATACTTGTCTCAAAAATGTGAAGACAGTTTTTAAAAACAATGTATTTTTCACTGATTAAACGTATTTAATTCTATTATTTGAGAAACTGTTTGAACTGGAACATTGAGCTATTGCACTGTCAGTTCTTTATATATTCATATTAAGTGTGCCAATTTTCAAATAAAGAGATGTAAAATTGAAAAGCTCAGAAAATTCAGCTCCATTGTCCCTTAACTTCTGACGTGATATATGCAAATATTGTGGAGATGCATCAGGGAAAAATTGTGGGTATGTGGGAAGCCAATTTGCCATTTGAAGACATTGTCAAAGTTGTATGTTCATATATGAATAATCTATAACTGTGTACGCCACTGCATGCGCGAAATGGTAAACAAATGCACTCACTTCCTCCTTGCTATACATACTCAAACTTTGAAGATCAGTAGAATGCCTACCGAAACTACGGGGACGGCATAAATGGAAGTGACTATACCAATATCACAACAGTGGTATCTTTTATAAAATGGTTAACATTTAGCATATTCTATAGGGCCACAACGAAGTGCGTCAGCCACGGATTCAACTCATGAATGCATGGTACAGCACATCAACACCAGGCGCTGTTCTCTTGTCCATGGATTTCAGGAAGATGAGACGTCACGCCGCAGCAAATCATTAGATGGGGAGAACCGCTTTCCAAACAAGGTAATAATTAGTTTTTAGCATGTACCACCTGACAGAACAGAACATTGATGGAAATCATACTACTTACTATTTACCATAGGACATGCTTCCAAATTCCATTTTATAAGTCCCTCTCATTTACGTTAAAAGTATACAATCCTAAATGCTTTAAATCAATCTTCAACGTATACACGATTTTTAAGTAGGTATATATTATTTTAATTGTGAATTAGATGTTTCCTTGTTACATTTTCACATCTTTTGAGCGGTTCAAACTTCCTGAAACATTACATTGCAATCAGTTCATTCGCTTTCGAAGAATGTTCCACGTATGTTGTAAATACCATCACAATTTTATGATTGTTAGAACACAGTCTACACTGAAATAACTGAACAATAGTGTCACACCGAAATTTAATTCACAACTGAGGTAACCACAACCCTTCACTACCCATTTTGGTTTCTGTTACTGTCCACTAAACCTCAATTGCTTCAACCTGGAGAAAGTTACGGTCATAAATTTATATCTAACGTTCTATATATACTTTTTTACCTATCAAAGAACTGCCTCAAATAATGTATGGTTTTCGTACGAAGTAATGTTTCTCGAACAGGGAGCTTTGAATACTTAGTTTAGCAGTTTGCAATATGCCTCAAAGCAGGAGCTATTTTATGAAAATCGCAAACATCTTGGTTCATTAAATTGTGAAAGAAAAGTAACTTAATTTATTCCTGCAACGTACTCATTCCTGTTAGCAGGCATAGGAATTCTTAAGCAGTTGACCTCAAGTTGCTATACTGAAACTGCCATCAAAACAGGACGTACACAAAAGTCAATGATAACAGGTAAAACGAGGTACCGTGATTGGTCTGACACGCCAACCAGGGATGGGGGATGGTTTGTCATCTATGATGTCAGTGTTAAGTCCGGCAACAGTTCAACCTATTTTTATTTCGTCCTTGTTTTAATAATTGGCAATTCCCATGCCTGATTATCAGCATTAACTATAATTAGAAGTCTCCGTTTAAACGTCACAAAAGATAACTACAAGTTACTAAGGCATAAAAATTGAATCACTGGGCGTAAAATGATTATTCTTTTGTGCTTGTCTAGAAAAACGTCACCTTTTATCCCAGCTACCTTTTGGTTCTTCTGTGATGTGAAATATGCAAGCGCACACATGCAATTGGGTTTCTTGTTTTAGAGGTGACAATCTATACTGCCCATATGCGCAACGTCGCAGCGATGCTATCCGTTAATGCCATATTAGTGGACACGCTTCAAACCTCAGGAGGTTTAGATTCAATAATGTCGTACTTTATTAATCAGAAGCTCCCCAATAATACAAGGCTTCAGTTTGCCTTAAGTTTAAAGGTTTCGTTACAGATATTATGTATACCTCTGGTGTTACAAGCCTGAAATTTGGGAGTAGATTTGCCTGTCTTGTTGGTTTTCTTCTGACAGAACACGATTACAAACGAAAACAATGTCTGCCAGGAATGAGGTAATTAAGTCCTTTGTAATTCAAATCAAATTATTTCCAGTCCCCTTAGAAAAAATTAAAATGAGTGAAATATAATAAATTAATTTAGTTACACGTTTGCTTAATCTTCTCTTCTCAGGATTTGAAACAGCAGTTTGCAATCATATCTTTGGCACATATTTTAATTTTTATTCTTATTTCAGCTAAATATCCTATATTTTTAAGTTAGTTATTAGCTTTTTGAGTTTCAAATGTATATACACTTTAATGCACTGTCAAATAAAGTATTTTGAGACAAATTGTAACTAAGTTTAGAATCTTGGGAATGGGTAACAAATGCTGACTGCACTTTGACTATATAAAACCAGTCCAGTACTGTCTACTGGCCTATAGGTACACACAGTCGAGCAGGTAACCTCGAACAACCTCATTCCACCATTTGGGTCTCCAGCATAACAAGCCTATTAATAGATGTAACGATTTGAGAATTGTGCAGCTTATAAAGGACGATGGGCGCCAGCTGATTAATTTTGGGGAACATTGTTGTAGGAAACTTTGCAGATGTTTTCTAGCCCAGCAATGTCCAGCGTTTGCGAAAGAGGGGAGGTTGAATTTACTTCATTCCTCTTTATGCGGACTATGGCACTCATTCAGACCTGCATTGTGTTGCAGTGGCAGTTTGGTTATATGTACGTTGCGTTTGATTTACGAAAGCACTTTTGAATCTTATGCAACAAACATCTGCCCATTAGTGACTTCTTTGGCACTGCTTATGTTTAAGAAATCTATCAACATTTGGCGACAGAGTCGAAGTGTATAACCATAGAAGACCCACTAAGTGATCGTCGCGTAACACATTGCGAAACAGGCTCAATTTGGAGAACCTCTGTTCGCAAATATATGTAGAGCTATATTCACTCATATACACACTATGTACTTTTACAAATGCTTATTTCTCTATCTACTACATTTCAGTGGGCATAAGCATTTTCGGAAATTACCTTATTGCTAATTTTCTTGTAGGTGCAAGAGCAATATGAGAATACAGTAGGGTTTAAGCAATAGTGAAATGCTTTAAGTGCTGGTTGCTTTGTGATGCCTTTGAAATATTGTTCTCTTTGCAAGGCCAAGAGATAAAACAACGAAGAACATATTCCTATTTGAGAAAAGTATTTATATTGCAAATTCAGACAAATAATAAAGAATATCTCGGAAATGGTTCACTCAAAAAAGCAGTATTTGACATAAATTGTATGTTTTAACGATATCCACGTTTTTATTCAGTAAGCTTTTGTCTGTCTCTTACTGTTCACCATTTATGCAAAAATCATCCAGAATGAAGATGTCTTCTGAGGACAATACCAGAAACTTCAAGGTATGATTTAGAAACTACTGTGTAATCGCCTGTTTGTGTCCGTCACAGAATACTGACTGTCTGCTTGTGATTTTACACGTCACAGGGAGAACTTGACCACCCTCCGACTGAAAGTTGGAGGTGCGGAAGCAGCAGCTAATTACGTAAGCATCTCCAAAGAGACAAGGTTGGGCATCGCTGCTCTAGTCTATAGTAATACATTTAACAATTAACTGAAGCCTTTAAAATGCATAAAATTACATGCAAATGGTTGAGAGGAGAAACATTCAGTTAATAAATGTCTGGAGAATACTAAACATTAAAATATGAAACTGCGTGTAAGAATAAATGACTTGCGTAACAGGAAATTAGAGAAATACAATATAAGCACAACACTGCATTCAAGACGCACACTTATTTTCGGCTTATTTCTTAAGTGCCTCGTTTCGCCAAAAATTAGCACTTTTATACTGTACATACTGTAATAATTTACTCTAAGGTTAAGAGTAAGTGGTGCTGACTGAATAACTTACTTCATACACATTCCTCAGTCAGCTATAGTGTCTCGTTATATCCTAGGTATAAACATTACCAGCATTTTGGGTTGTATTTGTTGAGTTTTAAATAAGGTAGTCAAACTTTTCTCGTTGTTTAATTTTCATATTAACTAATTGACTGATTTCTGTTGGATTTTCTTGGTCGTTTAAAGAAAATACCAATTTAGCTTTATTTGCTTTCACTAATACTTTTATAAGCACCTAATTTTTGTATCTAAGAGAACTCAGGGAGGTAATTGCCTGTTTTCTTTTCATTAAATATTAAAAATTTGCCCAAAAACACCCGAATGTCTTAGGAATTGAACAGCACGTGCAAAGCTAATGTCACTCCCGTAATACACCAGATATGTTGCAACGGTATCGGAGATAAGACGCGCATTCTACTCTCTGGAGACTTTCATCTTACAGTTGAACGTCATTTACCCACGCGGCTGCCAAAGAAAGCGTGCTGTTAAAAATACCCGTTTATTTCAAAGTTTTCTCACAAATCTATGAAAAATATAAAAATAATGTTGATAGACCTTTTCAGTGTATCTTCTAATCTAGAGCTACATCTGGTTTAATGGATGACACACATACACTTTGTTCACCTGCTCATGGTCCCTGGCTGAAATGCAGCGAGCCAATACGTCAGTAAACAAGTACAGGTACACAGCAATATCTCAAGCTGGTGAGGTGCTTTTAGTCACGCTTATGATAGTAGTGCCAACCTTGGAATGAGTATTCACGCTAGATTAAAGCAAAGAAGTCGCTGAAAATGGCGGACCTTAAATGTTATTTTCAGTTCATGCAGTATATATAGCTTATAAGACGTAAATGTTTTCAACTACTCCGTCTTTCTTCCGCTTATCATTTTCTACCTTTTCTATATTTTTCAAAACCCCTGCTACTCTGTTTCGGTATCAAGTGAGCGTAATATCGCCCATTTCTTGTAAAGATCAGTCACCTGTTACATTTCTTTAGCTAATCATTCTACCTTGGTCCAAGCAAGCTGTAGGAGCCAGAGATCACACATGTGCGGCGGCAAGCAAACGACAGTGTGGCCCAATGAAACAAAAAATGCGTCCGCTTTAAAACCCTTTTCTTTACTGGATTCTCCGGTTTCCCCCGCCATCTCATTCCACCGGTGCTCCATCTTCATTCCATGTATCATTAGTGTCACCGCCTGTGGTGCCGTAGTAGTAAAAGCAGACGTTAAACACTACAAACCAACCACACTTTAAGTTTATTTGTTTCAATCATCTTATATAGATCTGTTTTACGCATAGAGCTGTCACTCTAAACCCCCTTGTTCTGCATCCATAATATCAAAACAAATTTCACACCTAGACGAGGGTTTATGTGCTTCTATACCACTTTTTTCATTACTTCCAACATAAAACTAGTGATTCGCACGGTTTTACTACTGAAATTAAGAGCAATTAGCAGCGAGTAAACATAGCACGAATAACATTGTAGGTAAGTTTGCAACGTAACCAGCAGAACAACGTTTGCGCGGAAGTTTGCAATACTCGTGTTACATTATGTGGAACGTCTCACCTCTCTCCTTCGTTCCTCTCAGACCATAAGCTTGTGAACAGACCGTATATACCCCTTCTGCCTGGTAAAACAGGTCATACCCAAGGTAATTCACATTACAAACCTGCTGTTTCTAGTGGTCAACTTAATATTTATTTTGTACGTTACAAAAAACCAATATTACAACCATATATTCTGATGTTCTTTCACACAAGGTGAGTGTAGGACAAGGTTGGAAAGGCAGAATCAGACGGAAAAATCAATACCATAGCCAGGACTTAAACCACATGGATCTTAAGTCTACGTCCAATCGCTCTAACCAACCGAGCTACCATGGTAACATGCTGGCATCACATTCAGTTCCCTAGCTAACTCGTATTTTTTCCGTTAAGACACAAGGAGATCTCAAATTAAATACTGATATGACATGTCCGAGTGAAGAGTTAAAATGCCATAAGTACTGTGACAAAACGACAAAAACCAGCCCAGTTATATATATATATATATATTTTTTTTTTCTAACTTCATTTTTCTTATAAACTTTTGCACAAAAACACAATTCTCTTCTACTCACGTTGACACAGTCTACAGTCCTTCGTGATATTACAACTCACAGCTGTTTTGTTCTCGAGTCATGACTCACTCCTTTCACTTTCTCTGTCTCTCAAATACTAACTCCGACTATTCAATCGCTCAACAGTCGTCAAAACTTGTTCACTTCGACGCGACGTATCATTCACAGTTGTCTCGTACTCACTCAAACATTGACCGACTCAAAACTGCCTGCCCTCATGTGCTCCGCCAGTTTTTATACCGGTGATGACGGAGCTAGAACTTTCTCGAACATCTACAAACAAGTCGACCCACAGACATTTCTCGAATGACATGGAAAACCCCTTTTTTGACGTGCCGCGCTTATTATTGTCACCTATTTGCTCGAGTGAGTGGTTTAGGAAAGCTTGACCTATAGCGGCTTTGATACGCGCCGACCTCGTATGTGGTGTGAAGTTCTTGGTCCTTACCGTCCTTTGTTGTGCACCGTGTCCGGCGTCACAGCACTTTCAGTGTGTTTCCTGCGTTGTAGAAATTATTCAATGTGTTCAACTGGTGTTGTAATGAAAGGTTGTGGTATTTAAATCCAAAATTTAAATGTTAGTTTAGTGATATCAATAGCACCAATATAAAGATTTTAGTCTATTGTGTTAGCATTCGATGATAAAAGATCACCTTTAGGATTCATCTATTGAGCAAGAAGCACTAAAATAAGAGAAACAGAATATACTTTAAGTGCACTACCTCAGTTATACGGAAACATTTACCAGTTTGTTTCAATTCATTCCACGTTGAATATTCTGTTCTTTTAGGCAAACTTCTTTATGTATGGCAATGCATTTTTTCTTCCAATTTTCAAAACGGGAAAAGAGTTTTAATTTGTATTTGATTTGAAATTAATCTTAAATATGTTTGCTAAAACCAGACTTTTTTCAAATGTGTTCTTTACAATAGAATTCTTCTTATTTAGAAAGTATTTGTTGCTATGTGCGTTATCATTAGGTATTATAAAGATTAAGTAACACTTATAAGTGAAATGTAATGTTGCTTTCATTAGCTTCCTTGCATTGCACTTCTGGAGCACCTTCGGTGTCATCTCCACAGTCTTCTGGTTTCGGGCTAGTTATAACTTTGCATAGAGCAGGGACCATCAATATACTGCTCTGTGGTGCTCAGACAACTTGCTCGCTTGCTCTGATATGTTCGTGAAAAAGTATGAACCCACAGAGAAAGCGATAGTGTTGTTATCTCCAACTGAATCCATATCGACTGACCTAAGTTTGAATATCATTCATTTGTTAATGATGTAATGTAAAATATTGTGACAAAGATTGCATAGCAAGTAGCAGCGTAATAATCGATTATAAGAGCAAGGTTTCAATGGAGCTCACGACAGAGGTAAAGTTAGTAAGAACGCAGCTTTTATTTTATCGTTATTCACGCATAGTGAGAGTGAGTGCATTATTTTCCATTTTATTTTGTCCTATCTCATGACTGTGCAGTGAAAGTGTGTGCGTATTTGTGTGTATGATACCATATTACAGGCCTGTCAACCATCACTCCGAGGGTGTGAAGAGAGGAGTCCACCCCTCCTTAACTGCAGTAGCACGCGCTAGTAGAACCGGTTTTCGCTTTGTTTTTCTCGTTTTCCGATTTGAAGAGAGGGAAAATAGGGGACTATTTTCACACTTGGTGAGTGCTGTTTGACACGCCTGCCATAGTAGCTAATGTTGCAAATTCGAATGGATAGTTCTTCCAACAATAAATATCCTGAGGAATTGTCTACAAAGCCCTATATCGCTGTGCTATTTTTGTCACTGTTTATTTAGGTATCTAAGTGGGCACCTGCTTTTCGATCTGATAAACACAATTTACATAACAAAATGCTTCCATGTAACGCTGGGTAAAACAGCTACTTTCAAGTATAAATTCAGAAAGGAAACTAAAACACAGATTACTTTTTTGGCCAAAAACAAAGGATAGTGCGTATAAAATTTCCCATAAGGGTGACGGAATAGCTCAATGATTTCGTTCACGGCTTTAGGATAAGGGTCTGTGGTTCGATTTCCTGCTCTGGAGTGACGGTCTTAAGTTGCTCCTACCTGAGGCTTCACCTCTGATTAGCTCCTGTGAAGTATCCCCAAGTCCCAACGTGGTTCGGAGTTCACAGTAGATCCTTTCATTCTACAGCCATCCTCAACATCATCCTACCATCGGAGGTAACGAACTCTGCCCTCTCCACCCCTGCATCTTAAAGATGGGTCCAATCGTCGCTTGGTGGAATGACGTTGCCCCAAAAGTCGATCAGACAATATGAGGAACACTGAAAAAAAACAAAGCATTTCCCATAAAGTCACTGTTTCTTCTATCAGCTAAATAAATTATTTTAAGTTCTGATAATAACTGCTTCTTAAAGTGTTGCTTATTTATTTATATTTAACAGAGTACGTCCAGTGATTCCAAGGCGACACATCAACCACAACAGCAGCAAGGACAGCAGCAACACCAGAAGGCACACAAAACTCCGTGGGGAAAAGTGAAAGACATCATCCAGACTCGCAAGGATAGCCTGAAGAAACGTCACCAAAATATGAAAAGTGAGACGTATAAGTGCGACGAGGACCAAGAAGAAAAACCAGAACAAAGTTCCATGGTATGAAAAATCACTAAAATAAACAAAATGAGGATGTCCACCTCTGTGGTGTAGGGATAGCGTGTCTCTCTCACAATCGAGAGGTACCGAACTCAAACCGGTTAGGGTGAGTTACCCAGATAACTTTTTTGTTTTCCCTTAAGATAAATTATGGGTAACTCTCAACTCTATGTACTCCGGGCTCATTTGAACATCATTTCATCCATTTCATTCATCATCCGATATGATCTAGCCGGTTTATAGACGTTAAATCTTAAAAGTAAATAAATAAATTTAAAAAAGAAGGTATATTTCAAACCGTATAAAGTCCACCAATTAACGAAATTTAGTTTTATATAACTTTATATGGCTTTGATTATGCTTTATTATGGAATTCCTTTTCATCTAATTGCATTGTATATCTTTATAAAGAATGCATGAAATTGGGTGTTCATGGCAAGCATATTGTGTCCAAATATCCGTCCGCGTCAAACCCTACTCTGTTCAAAACAATTAGTATTACATTTTCATCCTAAGATTGCGTGAATGTTTTTACACTGAGAAAAACTGGCGCCGATTTATAATGATGACTATTGTCAACAGTTCAATGTCACTAAAGTTCACTTGAAGGAGTAGCAAGGTTTAAAAAACGCAGTGTTTCTCATTGTTAGGATACTGACGAAATATTGTAACATTATATAAACATTAATGCTACTTTCATTATTCCATTTTTGTACTTTTCCATTACTTTAAACAACATGTCGTGTGTTTCAGTCTCTCAGGACGATAAACATAAAAATTTTGGATTAAAGCCTTAGGCTATCCAGGAAAATGTTGGTAATACTAACACACATATGTACATTCATTGAACAAAGTATTACCCTTATGAATCAATATTAACTCGGAGTAATTCGAGTACCGTTGCCTATTACTTACGAATTTACTTTGATTACACTTTTACAAATATTGAGCTAGGATTTTGTTTATTTTCCACGTACATGTCAAATAATAATTTGTATATGGTATTTTCTGGATTTCAGGGCAGTCTGATACAAAAAGGTGTCAAATGGTACGGATTCTGATAAGTGAGGTACTTCTAGTAATGAATAATTTTGGTACGAGGGAGAGTCAAATGAAAACTTCTACAGTGTAATAAAAATTTGAATATTTGTGGTATTGCTCTGTAAGTTGGCAATACAGTTAACATGCTTTAAAAATTCCCAAAAATTGGTAGCATACTGGAAAAAGGCGAAACGCTGCCACAATACCAGTTTAAATGGCTGCCCTGCTTACGATCTGCACCAAAGAAGAAGAACGTTCTGTCATACGTTTTCTGGGCAGTTACGGTAGGAAACATATTGAAATCAATTGGTGAATGAAGGTCCAGTATGGTGATGTATGTTTATTATTACAGCGAGCGCATGAGTGCAGTAGAGAGCTCTCAGAAACAGCATGATTTCGTGGTAGACGCTTCTCGCCCGCTTTGGAACATGCGTAATGCACACTAGAGTCTACTGCAGTAGTTGATGCTATTGTGATGGAAAATCGTCTGGTAACGGTGGATGAAATGGCCGCAAATCTAAACACTGGTTATGGTTCAGTACATCACATTACTCATGATGTGCTGAAGTTTCGCGAAGTGCCTGCAAGTTGACCATATTCACCATATTCGCATCGAATGATTACCATATGTTTTAACCACTCAAGGCGATGCCGATAGGAGGAAGGAAATTTCGTTCTGATGAAGATGTTTCCAGAAATTAAGTGTAGAAAATATTTAAGTGTCATTTGACTCCCCCTCGTATTTCAATGTACCTCCCTTAATTTACGTACACAAATCCAGTTTTTCTTCTCTCCTGAAAAATGCACATCAGTGGACTTAATACAGTTTGGGATGAATCTCCTCAAATGAACTAATAATGCTATTTTCAGTAGCTTACCTCATAGCATTATATATTGTTCTGACAGAAATTTTCGGCTAAGTCCTATTCGACACAATTCAAACCCTAAAGTGCACGTTGAGCTTGCTTGAACCTCAGTTAGGTTAATGAACTGCGATAACAGTTTTTGTTCAAATAGTAGCTCATGAACTGGAGAATACTGAGCTGGATTTATTTACATACCCTCTCTGGATCCTTTCTGGAAATTATATGCTCTGAAATAAAATAAACAATTAAGCCGAATAGTGTCGTTTCGCAACTAATGTGAAGGCAATGGATGAATCTGGACCATTCATGGTAGGTTTCTTTGTCAGCTGCTTGTATGCTTACGAGTGAAATGAGCCACTGCTTAAGCTGTGACCAAGTGTGAAAATTTGTATCTATAAGAGCTGTAATGCTGAAATTAAATAATCCAAGCCAGCATCGCTCTCTTAAAGATCTGATGACTCCCTAGAGAAGAAATAACACTGTGAATATTGATTACAGCTTGATTTTCCTGCAGCTTTACAAGTATCGTTGATTATTTCTATTATTCATTATAAAAATATTGTTGTGGACTAATTTTGTGCCGTGCAAGTCGAATAGAGAATTTTATCATCACTTTTAATGCGAAAAAATTAAATTTCCTTTTAATAGGAAATAAAGAAGCATGGTATACTTTATCTGACTAAAGCCTTAGACAATAAAGGTATGCTTGGTATTTCTTATTGTATTCTGTTTAATATTGCGTTATGAACATTTAAGGGTACCCAGGGGCTTTCTTATAAAGAAGGCTCAAGACAGTTTCCTTCTAAATTATTTTTAGAATTACACCTTCAATCAAGGAGAAACGTGTTACTATATGTTTTCTTACTTATACTATAAACAACATTACCCAACATTAATGCAGTAATACTTATTCCGGTAAATATATTTTTGAGTTTTACCTTTATTAATACAGATTGTTGAACGAGAAGTTTTCGCAAATATATGACAAAAGTGTCTTCTTCCTCTTCTCTCTCTTTCTCTGTCTCTCTCTTCAACGTGACCGTGATATTTGTGTGTTCTGATATCACTACTGCTACATTTTCTTATATCTGCAGATGAAGACTTCAGGTACCACTGCACCCTCCATAGAGCAGGTGCCTGATGAGACGGCAGCAAAAGAAACTGGAAGAAGAGCTAGGCTATCGTTGGATAATACCCCGCAACAAGAGATTACGAAGGATCCACCTACAGGACGTCGTCTCACGCCCATGTTAACCCTTACCTTACCATCCACAGAGGAGCTTAGAAACCTCTCTGGTACACCAAGTCCAGCCAAATTTTCACCCACCGAAAGCACTTCCTCTGGGGTTTTAAGCGGATCTCCTAGCAGCCCACAAACAGAAGAACGGCATCACAAGATTTCGGTTAGCAGTATTGATGGTAGCAGTATCGATAAGGACTTCAAATCTAAGTCTGCTGTCAACATTACTAAGTCCCAGGTAATAATAAAACACACTTGCTCTTTCTATCACTAAATCACTTAGGTGTACTTCGAGTGGATATGTTCCTTATGTTTAAATATTCAAATTTAACTAGCATATACGGCATACATAGGAATATTCTTCTTAATGTGTATTTGTTAATTTTATGCAGTAACCATAGTCTAGTTTTTGATTGGTAATCGAAAAAGAGCCAGATCCATTTCGACTAACACCCACTGATTGCAGCTAGTTTGAGCAGAAGAAATAACTTGTTTGGAAGAGTAAATGCAAATCGTATGGACTAGGGATGTGAGAAAGCTATTTTCGGGTAACGGCTATAATTGTCGCAGTTAACACATACATGTGGCGGTTACAGTAACAATTAAGTTATTTGTTTTCATGGTTACCTTGTTCGCAGCTACATCGCATTAATGCTTACCAACAACAACTACATTTCAATAAATACGATGCTGATACAGACTTACTTTGTTATTTGATGCAATCTAAAAAGCAGTTTCCCTAGTTGTGTCAACACTGTGATTATTGTGGTAGTTTATAAGCTCAAATTTGCGACTTTGGGAATCAAATCGTGCCAAACTCAGGCAAAAGAACGCACCTTTCTCTTGTATTTTTGTACGCACTTGAACTCGGTTCTTACAACTCGGGACACTTAAGTATTTCTTTGGAAAAAAATGTATCTCTCTGGAGTTGACGTCCTTTTAGCAAGAACAGACTAGCCCATTCTAAGGATGCTGTCAGATCGGGCGGTAAAAGTTAACTCCAGTTCAACTTTCGTCGCAAGGATTTAGCCGCATTCATGCTGAATTTCTATTGGTCTATTGTCGTATCGCTCATGTTGCGCCGCCAAGTCGCTCCATTGTGAATTGAGCATAATATGAAACAAAGTACTTAGGATCACCTCCTCTGAGCGTGTCTTTCACTTCCACCATCACTCAATATTTGAACAGGTACGTACACTCTGCATCAGATGGAAGTATTTTCAGTAAATATGCTGGTTTATTAGACAAATGCTAAGCTGTATAACAGATATACAAGAAACATATTGTTGATAGAGCTCCAAGAATACAAGCATTCTGCAAGAACGTGTCAGAAATTAAATAAATTATTTTCTTATTTAACGACGCTGTCAATTGCCAGGATCACATCAGCGTCGCCGGTGTGCCGGAATTTTGTCCCGCAGGAGTTCTTTTACATGCCAGTAAATCTACTGACATGGAGCTGTCGTTTTTAAGCACACTTAAAAACCATCGGCCTGGGCCGGGTTTGAACCCGCGACCTTGGGATCCGTAGGCCAGCGTCTAACCAACTGAGCCACCCAGACCTACAAGAAAGAACGTGTCAGAGCAAATATGTCGCGAATCAGCTGTTGTGGGACAACCGTGTGGAAAGTATCATTCTGGAGGACCGCCAAGTATTTGCCTGAAACTCTTGTCATCTGCATTTCGCTAGCTTATATTCGTACCACTCTGCTAGAGAATCCTAAATCTGTAAACTGCCAGACACATGCAGAATGGATAGCTCAAGAGTTAGGTATGTGTCTGCCACTTATCAAGTGTTGCTGAGCGAGATGGCACCGCGGTAACGTGTGAAACTCGCATTCGGGAGGTCCCCGATTGGACTTCTGGCGACTGCCCAATCTGACCATGGGTTTTTCATGGTTTCCCCGGGTCGTAGGTTAATGCTGGGGTAGTTTTGCTTCTAAAACGACTGTCAAACATCTCCGTTACGCTCACCCTGGGTGTTCATGAGATAACCAGTGATGCGGGGCTCGTCGGCTGGGTTGAGCGGCGCCGGATGCGTTCTAGCTGGAAACGTTAGGGTCCCGTCCACGCCCAGATTCTCCCCGGATCTGGTCGACCTTGGTTCTCTCTCTTATCCCTTCCTTCTAGGGGTCGCATTCGAAGCACAAAGTGGCAGACTGGCTTAAATGCGGTGCTCTCCCACGGTATCGGAGGTCCCCCCGCTATATACACCTTTACCTTTATTACCATTGTGTCCATTTTTAAGAAAAGTAAAAAATGCTGTTCTATTAAGTTCTGAAACAATCACAAACCCAAGTAATGCAGATTATGTGGTTATAGTTTCAGTTATTACTAAAATATCTACTATGGGATAGTTTCTTCTTTGCGTAAAGAATATAAAGGTAGTACTACGGTAATGGAGCTGGGATGTACATATTTCTACCAGCTTTGTGACAGTCCACAAAATGATTCATCTGCTCATAACGATCCTAGTGCCTCTACTACGCTACAAAACCTATCATTGTACACAAATGTCACCAGACGCACTTTCCACGCTATCTTTCATTACAAAATATTTGCTGTAGTGTTTATTATTTTAGAACAGCTTACAAAATTTACCAGAAAGTAAACGTTTCCCTATGTTAAATGCAGGATCGTTCAACAGTTTGCCTTCCCTAGGGCCTGTGGTAAATAATTTAGTACTCTGATGGCGTTCCTTGCATGTGTTTGTAGTGGTTACGTTTCATGTGTATACTTTTCTTTCAGTTAAATTAAATACACTCAAATTTCTTGTTATATTCGTTTCTTTTTCTGTTTCTAAGAGTATCGACTGCTACGGACCATAGCAACTTCAATTTTTCCGCATCTTCTGCTTGCTCTATTTATTGTCCAGTGGTTGCATCCATATATTAATACTAATATTGTTCTATGTAACTTAAATTATGCAGATTGCAATATTTTGTTTCTTAGGGTGTAGCGTATTGTTCTGCATAAGCTATAAGCTATTTTAATTTGATGTTTATATCTATATTATAGCAGTAAGGTAAATTAAAAGCCATGGAATTAAACTTATTTACGTGTTTGCAGTTTTCTTATTTATCCTTATTCCACATCTCATTGAGTGTTTCCACTGGATTTTTATTCTCCCTTTGTCTTCCAAATGTACATTTGCCTCAGTTATGCGTTTTCCAAGAGAAACGGTTAAACAAATGTAGTAATGAGTAAATGTGAAAGTGGATCTTCTCATGAAGCTGAAACTATTTTATTATATATTGTATTATACCCTAAATGTGTATTAAACAATAAAAGAAATAACAGATAAATAAGAAACACAGTATACTATTTAGAGCATTTATATGCATCCCAATGCTGTTATTCATAATAACATGTAAAATAAAGTCCTGTAAGTGAAGTGGAAAATATTATAAGACTGTTCTTGCCTATTATCACGCGCTACACACGATAGTTGAAGCCTGGGGAATTCCTCTCCCGCTCTCTTCTCTTCCAAGCAAAACAAAGTTCATTAACGCCACTGGCAACCACTACTCAGCAATCGAGCCATTACCAATGCTATATACATACCAGGTGGCCCACTTCATCCGGCATTGGTGTATATATAGGTACCAAAACTTAAGCGTGTTAACGAGAAGACGTATAATTGAGCTAAGTATTAATGGAACGGTTTGGTCCCTAAAGAATTTAACGTACCTATACGTGTAAAAAACGTAGAAGTGAATAACGTATAAGTGAGGTTCAACTGTAACAGCCTGATCCTCTGCTGTTTCGTCCGATATGACACAATGTTGGAGGACGTTAATTCAAGATAGGATTTAAAAAAAAAAAAAAAAAAAAAAAAAAAAAAAAAAAAAAAAAAAACTGATCCTCTGCAAATAGAGTATTGTTTAACTTAAATCGATTAATTGTAAAGTTAATTAAAATACCTGCCATTTCTCAGTGGCACAGCCAATGTAAATATTGTATTACGCAAGGGATAAAGGTCTATTTGCCAGTCCGTCTATCTATCCATCCCTCCCTTCTTCTGTCCATCTATTAATAGTAGTAGTACTGCTAGTCGTAGTAGTAATAAAGTAGTAGCAATAGTATGTGTAGTAGTACTATTAGTAGTAGTGATGGTGGTAGTAGTGGTAGTAGTAGTAGTAGTAGTAGTAGTAGTAGTGGTAGTAGTAGTAGTAGTAGTAGTAGTAGTAGTAGTAGTAGTAGTAGTAGTAGTAGTAGTAGTAGTAGTAGTAGTAGTAGTAGTAGTAGTAGTAGTAGTTGTTGTTGTTGTTGTTGTTGTTGTCATAGAAGCTTTCAGCTAACTTCTCCCCGGATTGCCTGGAGGTCAAAATAGGGTTGCAGCATTCTTAGAATACTGATTGGTTCTACTACAGCGTAGATATTTCCTTGTTGAGATCTTTCAGAGTAGTTTACACGAGTTGCTTTTCTATTCAACCACGAATTTTATTTGTTTCTTTTTTTCCCTTTAAATTAGCAGACATTAATTTTTGGAACATTAACTCCTTAACTTCTTCCTTCCGTCTTCCCTCCAATGTTATCGATATAATCCAAAACTTCAAGCGTAGATACTGCTTTAGGAAATGTGTGAAATATAGGTCATGCATCCTTTCCTGTGCCGTTGTGACCTTATTAGCCAAGCACTCTACACATAGGTATGATGTGGACTAAATAAATTAGAAATAGCAGTGTTAAGGTAACATTATATTCGGAGCACTGTAATTAGTGTACCTATTGTCCAAGTACGAAATTAGTAGTTTTATGCAAGCAATATAGTGGCATAAAAATGGACAAACATCACCAAAATGAAGCCAAGGCCAATGTCAAACTCACCCATAGGCTTGTTATACGAAAAGTACTAAAGTTGCTATGTTCTTTCAGACGCTTGGCTTTGGTGTTTCATCGCACGATGGATTGCAGGTTTGTGTCCCGACGTTGGCTTGGTTGTTTGTGTATGCATGTAAGGGATAAGGGGAAACCTCGGAAAAAACCTTACCCGGATAACTTACGCTAAGCGAGATTCGAACTCGCGACCTCTTGAACGTGAGGCAGACACGCTAACCATCATGCTACCGAGGCGGGCTTTTCACTAAAGGGTTACAACTTTACAGTCCTAACAAGGCAATGAAAGATAAAGCAGAAGGAATGTTGGAAGGAAATAACGCACATTTGAGTGCATAGAATTCTGCTGATATAAGGCGCAGTGGTTAATGTTGGTAAGGGAATAATGAACCGTCTCTGCCACGCTAAGTTCCCAATCCCTTTTACCTGGTTCTGGCATCCCTTTTTCTTACTCCATCTCCTTGCCTCCTGAGTCTAAAACCGACCTATCTTCATGGGTAACTGTTTGAGTGCCAGACTTCAACATCAAACCAATATGACATGGTATAAGTCAGAGGCTGGCGAAGTATGGGAAGCATATTTAATATGCCGAAGTATGCCTTCCAGACACTTAAGTGAAATGTTCCCGTTTCGTCGCTCATCTAGGTCTGAAATCGTTTATAGGCTAATGCACGTGTGGCGAACTTGAATTCAAATCAATAAGAGATTGGTTCTCCAAGGGCTGGTGTGGAACACAGATAGGAGATTCTGCCAATATTAGATAAAGAGAAATATTAGCCCTCCGCCATTTTTTTAAAAAATCTTCAAAAGGCTACTTCTCCAAAGCTTCTCTAAGTCCTACGTTCACTAATTCCTCTCACTCGTCCTCAACAACTTCATGGAGTCGTAGACCCTATACTCCATATTTTTAAAGAGAATGCTTTCCTCTTTGGACTATTTCTGGACACGCCAAAGTATTTTGGTAAAGTCTGGCCCGAGGGCTTTTTATTCAAATTAAAATCCTTTTTGAGAAATACATTTTTCCTAACATGCAAATCCTAACTTATTTACAGACCCCGTCCTGTTAAATATCTTAATTATCAAACTCAATCCCACAATGTACGAGATGGAGTACCACAGGGAGGCGTGTTAGCCCCGTTCTATACATAATTTATGTTTTCGACTTACAGCCGCATGAATGCATTACAATAGCGCAATTTGCAGATGATTTTGAAATTCTTTGCAAAGGCACAGGCAGCTCTGTAGTAGGCTGCTTACAGCAGATTGCAGATATAGTATACAGATGGTGCTCAAATTGGAGGATCCATATGAGCCTAGACAGTTCAAAAAGAGTAAGATTCATATATGAAAGAAAACCCGAAGAATATACTATCAAGCGGGACCGTGTCGATGCATCACCAGGACTCCATCACAGAAACTACGCATAATAAAGAAATCATCTCACCACTTCCTCCTTCCTTACCTGGAGAAATAAGTCAATAATTAATTCCACCTCTCTCTCTCTCTCTCTCTCTCTCTCTCTCTCTCTCTCTCTCTCTATCTTCCTCGTTTTCCAAATATTTGGAAATGGAGAAATACAGCAAGCCGAGACAGCCAAATATTTAGGTTTAACGCTAGACACCAAGTTCACCTGGAACATCCACACCTCTTCCTTAGTTACAAGACTAAGATGCAGGATTCCCAGTCTCAAACACACCGATAAAGTGAATTCAAACACTACAAAATCGGGTCGTACCATTATAGTGGACACCCTATGGTACATTCACAATGTCACCCTTCATTAGGATCTCACCACACCAGCTGTGGAAGCAAAATTTCTCTCCTGCTACACTCAACTTCACGCATCCTTCACCAACCATTCTAAAGGCCTCCTAAACCAGATTCCTATGTACTTAACACCACGGCGGCAATATCCATTTAAAAGTAAATGCCATACTGACCAGATCTCGAAGATGCTCATTAAAACAAATCCGAGGGCAATTAATAGATTGTAACCTCAAAGCATGTCTTCTATACACACAGAACATGCATTTATTATCGTAGACCAACTGTGATATTTAATTAGTGTAATAAAGTCAACAACAAATAAAAAGCAGTATATAAAACAAAAAAAGCATCGACAACTTTACGTGCACTCGACTGTACGTTTCAGTTAATAATAGCTTTGATGCCATCATTTAAGAACGATTATGGCTTGAGGGGACAATGAAATTAATGGCACTGCAAGTTGTCTTCATAAAGTGGCTTATCAACTCTGAAATAAAACAGGAGAAACTCAATGTTGTACGCTAACATTTCAGGTAAGATTGAGTCCATAAAAAGTTCGATTCTGTATTTTGACTCGACATTCTATTCTTGCATTTGGAGCAGTTGATTGTTAGAGGCGATTCAAACATTTTAGCATCCATTTTCGCGCACAGGAAGCGAAAGCCGTTTGTTTACTTGAAGTGAAGTGTTCTGCGTTTATGTTTTTTAGTTTCGCTTCTACGCAGATATAACGTTTCAAACGTCGCTCCTCCAGACAAAAGGTCTGTAAACATTCCAGCAGCTGCAACCAACTCCAGAATCGTCAGGGAAACTAGAAATAGTGCCAGGAAACAAATCTCTTCTCGTTAGATATAAACAAATCGCTGCTTTCTCCATTTTCATTTATTTTCCCTTGCTGTGGTGGTTTGCAATTACGTTTAATTGCTCTCTGCCTAGGAATAAATTTAGCTACCACAGTATTTCAGGCACTTGAATGGGTTACTATTTAAGAAGCTAACGCTCTGTACTGCTTGTTGTATTAATAGTAGCGTTTAATCTAAATTAATCGTGTCGCAGTTGATGGGAGATGAAAAGCCATGTCGTGTCAATGTTAAATCGTCTCAATTCGTGACCTAATATCTCAGAAACTATTTGAATCGTTAATTTAAAAAACTGCACAAAAATTACTTTTTGTTAAAACTGCATTTGTTCGTTAATATATGTATAATTTAGTGCAGTATATGTGCCTTATATGACCATGAGTTCACAATGGTTTTATACAACGTTGAAGTTTGGACGAAGTGCAGAAGCACCACATGCCTAACAACCCAAGTGTGCCGAAACGGCATGTGAAATGAAATATATGTTGTTCTGTTCAACCCAGAAGCGATTTCAATTTGCGTCCTGCTAGCTGGAAGCTAGTCACGCTAGCTCAGTGCTAAAAATAAACGTATTTAGGTTTTGTTTGACATAATTTTAAACATAACATTTCTGTAACATTGGAAGTCTAATATGTCATTCTTAAATTTATCTGAAAAATTCAAAGCAACGTCAAAAATCTGATGTGTCACCTTTACATGAATATATCTGCCCTCTGTTGATTATTGATGGGTATGCAAACTATACTTTCGAACGTTTATTTCGTTATCTGCTTCATTTTAATAGCACCAAACCTTTGCAGAAACAGCTGCATTATACATTTCTTTATAGACACAACGAGAATAAAGATAATCGGATATTTAAAACCTGGGTACTATACCTGTCCTTAATATTCCGTACTCTTTCCATGCAATCGCGAGACACAACCGAATATCGACAGGACTTTAAAGGAATAGCAGAGTATTGAACAATTCGAACCATTAATAACGAATATCTCGGAAACAGCACGTGCTACAAAAAGTTATTTAAAACAAACTATGTTTTTAAAGTTCTACATTTATTGCTCTATACATTTTCTTCTGTAGCTTAAAGTTTCTCAGTTGCACATGGTCAAAGAAAAATCCTTCTGAAGAAAGAGGACTTTGCGGGCTACTATCACCAAATTCAAGGCATGCGTTTTACTTGTCATGTAAATATCTTAAAAACATAGTGTTTTAATGAAAATTGTTCGAATCATTTTAGAGAAGATCAAACCTTTCGAAGTATTCCCTACATACAGAAGCAACATTTTCCAGAGTAACCACTAATGAAAATGTGATTTTCGCAAGAATGCGGGTAAAGGATATACAAATATACCCCTATTTTTCAGCTGAATAGTGAAAATGTTCTAGTGTTTAAAATGTTGTACTTGTTTAAATATCAGTAGTACAGAATTCTTTATATGGTTAATATAAATGCCGGAAAGCAACTAGACAAAGATACAAGGCGCAAATACAACAATAACCCGTTTAACAATTTCGCCTAACAAACGAACAAATCCCAACTAGGTCCCATTGTCGCCTTGAATAAAATGTGAACAACTGAACTGGTTGCCATAATATACAATGTCATCAACCCAACTCGGTCCCGTACCATACATTGTCACTAGCCCAACTCGGTCCCGTAGCATACATTGTCACTAGCCCAACTCGGTCCCGTAGCATACATTGTCACTAGCCCAACTCGGTCCCGTAGCATACATTGTCAATAGCCCAACTCGGTCCCGCAGCATACATTGTCACTAGCCCAACTCGGTCCCGTTGCTTACATTCTCACTAGCCCAACTCGGTCCCGTAGCATACATTGTCACTAGCCCAACATGGTCCCGTAGCATACATTGTCACTAGCATAACTCAGTACCGTAACTTACACTGTCATTAGCCCAACACGGTCCCGTAGCATACATTGTCACTAGCCCAACTCGGTCCCGTAGCATACATTGTCACTAGCCCAACTCTGTCCCGTAGCTTACATTGTCACTAGCCCAACTCGGTCCCGTAGCATACATTGTCACTAGCTCAAACATGGTCCCGTAGCATACATTGTCACTAGCATAACTCAGTACCGTAACTTACACTGTCATTAGCCCAACACGGTCCCGTAGCATACATTGTCACTAGCCCAACTCGGTCCCGCAGCATACATGGCCACTAGACCAACTCAGTACCGTAACATACTGTCACTAGCCCAACTCGGTCCCGTAGCATACATTGTCACTAGCCCAACTCGGTCCCGTAGCATTTATTGTCACTAGCCCAACTCGGTCCCGTAGCATACATGGTCACTAGCGCAACTCAGTACCGTAACATACTGACATTAGCCCAACTCGGTCCCGTAGCATACATTGTCACTAGCCCAACTCGGTCCCGCAGCATACATGGTCACTAGCCCAACTCAGTACCGTAACATACTGTCACTAGCCCAACTCGGTCCCGTAGCATACATTGTCACTAGCCCAACTCGATCCCGTAGCATACATGGTCACTAGCCCAACTCAGTACCGTAACATACTGTCATTAGCCCAACTCGGTCCCGCAGCATACATGGTCACTAGCCCAACTCAGTACCGTAACATACTGTCACTAGCCCAACTCGGTCCCGTAGCATACATTGTCACTAGCCCAACTCGGTCCGTAGCATACATGGTCACTAGCCCAACTCAGTACCGTAACATACTGTCACTAGCTCAACTCGGTCCCGTAGCATACATTGTCACTAGCCCAACTCGGTCCCGTAGCATACATTGTCACTAGCCCAACTCGGTCCCGTAGCATACATTGTCACTAGCCCAACTCGGTCCCGTGTCATACATTGTCATCAGCCCAACTCGGTCCCGTAGCATACATTGTCACTAGCCCAACTCGGTCCCGTAGCATACATTGTCAATAGCCCAACTCGGTCCCGTATCATACATTGTCATCAGCCCAACTCGGTCCCGTAGCATACGTTGTCATTAGCCCAACTCGGTCCCGTAGCATACAGTGTCACTAGCCCAACTCGGTCCCGTAGCATACATTGTCACTAGCCCAACTCGGTTACGTAGCATACATTGTCACTAGCCCAACATGGTCCCGTAGCATACATTGTCACTAGCCCAACTCGGTCCCGTAGCATACATTGTCACTAGCCCAACTCTGTCCCGTAGCTTACATTGTCACTAGCCCAACTCGGTCCCGTAGCATACATTGTCACTAGCTCACACACGGTCCCGTAGCATACATTGTCACTAGCATAACTCAGTACCGTAACTTACACTGTCATTAGCCCAACACGGTCCCGTAGCATACATTGTCACAAGCCCAACTCGGTCCCGTAGCATACATGGTCACTAGCCCAACTCAGTACCGTAACATACTGTGACTAGCCCAACTCGGTCCCGTAGCATACATTGCCACTAGCCCAACTCGGTCCCGTAGCATTTATTGTCACTAGCCCAACTCGGTCCCGTAGCATACATGGTCACTAGCGCAACTCAGTACCGTAACATACTGTCATTAGCCCAACTCGGTCCCGTAGCATACATTGTCACTAGCCCAACTCGGTCCCGCAGCATACATGGTCACTAGCCCAACTCAGTACCGTAACATACTGTCACTAGCCCAACTCGGTCCCGTAGCATACATTGTCACTAGCCCAACTCGATCCCGTAGCATACATGGTCACTAGCCCAACTCAGTACCGTAACATACTGTCACTAGCCCAACTCGGTCCCGTAGCATACATTGTCACTAGCCCAACTCGGTCCCGTAGCATACATTGTCACTAGCCCAACTCGGTCCCGTAGCATACATTGTCACTAGCCCAACTCGGTCCCGTGTCATACATTGTCATCAGCCCAACTCGGTCCCGTAGCATACATTGTCACTAGCCCAACTCGGTCCCGTAGCATACACTGCCAATAGCCCAACTCGGTCCCGTATCATACATTGTCATCAGCCCAACTCGGTCCCGTAGCAT
The DNA here is from genome assembly GCA_030765045.1 of Tenodera sinensis. Lineage (NCBI taxonomy): Eukaryota > Metazoa > Arthropoda > Insecta > Mantodea > Mantidae > Tenodera > Tenodera sinensis. The sequence goes on from CM060964.1 coordinate 88,039,362, forward strand.
ACAGTGTCACTAGCCCAACTCGGTCCCGTAGCATACAGTGTCACTAGCCCAACTCGGTCCCGTAGCATACATTGTCACTAGCCCAACTCGGTACCCAAACTTACACTGTCATTAGCCCAACTCGGTCCCGTAGCATACAGTGTCACTAGCCCAACTCGGTCCCGTAGCATACATTGTCACTAGCCCAACTCGGTCCCGTAGCATACAGTGTCACTAGCCCAACTCGGTCCCGTAGCATACGTTGTCACTAGCCCAACTCGGTCCCGTAGCATACAGTGTCACTAGCCCAACTCGGTCCCGTAGCATACATTGTCACTAGCCCAACTCGGTCCCGTAGCATACATTGTCACTAGCCCAACTCGGTTACGTAGCATACATGGTCACTAGCCCAACTCGGTACCCAAACTTACACTGTCATTAGCCCAACTCGGTCCCGTAGCATACATTGTCACTAGCCCAACTCGGTCCCGTAGCATACAGTGTCACTAGCCCAACTCGGTACCGAAACTTACACTGTCATTAGCCCAACTCGGTCCCGTAGCATACATTGTCACTAGCCCAACTCGGTACCGAAACTTACACTGTCATTAGCCCAACTCGGTCCCGTAGCATACATTGTCACTAGCCCAACTCGGTACCGAAACTTACACTGTCATTAGCCCAACTCGGTCCCGTAGCATACATTGTCACTAGCCCAACTCGGTACCGAAACTTACACTGTCATTAGCCCAACACGGTCCCGTAGCATACATTGTCACTAGCCCAACTCGGTACCGAAACTTACACTGTCATTAGCCCAACTCGGTCCCGTAGCATACATTGTCACTAGCCCAACTCGGTACCGAAACTTACACTGTCATTAGCCCAACTCGGTCCCGTAGCATACATTGTCACTAGCCCAACTCGGTACCGAAACTTACACTGTCATTAGCCCAACTCGGTCCCGTAGTATACATTGTCACTAGCCCAACTCGGTACCGAAACTTACACTGTCATTAGCCCAACACGGTCCCGTAGCATACATTGTCACTAGCCCAACTCGGTACCGAAACTTACACTGTCATGAGCCCAACTCGGTCCCGTAGCATACATTGTCACTAGCCCAACTCGGTACCGAAACTTACACTGTCATTAGCCCAACTCGGTCCCGTAGCATACATTGTCACTAGCCCAACTCGGTCCCGTAGCATACATTGTCACTAGCCCAACTCGGTACCGAAACTTACACTGTCATTAACCCAACTTGGTCCCATAGCATACATTGTCACTAGCCCAACTCGGTACCGAAACTTACACTGTCATTAACCCAACTCGGTTCCGTAGCATACATTGTCACTAGCCCAACTCGGTACCGAAACTTACACTGTCATTAGCCCAACTCGGTCCCGTAGCATACATTGTCACTAGCCCAACTCGGTCCCGTAGCATACATTGTCACTAGCCCAACTCGGTACCGAAACTTACACTGTCATTAACCCAACTTGGTCCCATAGCATACCCTATCATCAACGCAACTCGGTCCCGTATCATACAATGTGATTAAATGGTGCAGGAAAACGGAGAAGGGAAGAAGGGTAATAATCGATAAAGAGAGGTTCCTCAGGAAAAACGAGAGGGAGTATGATAACGATTTAATTTCATTGCGGGACTATGCGAAAGCTGATAGCTTAAAATGTCTACTTGCAACAATCCATTAACGTGTGCCTATGTGGTGAATAGCTTTTTATGACGTGTATTAAGGAAATATTTTAACCATAAGATTAACAATGCATACGTTTTAGCCATACCTGTACACCCACAGAGGCTGCAGAGAGTGTACGTAGATTTTTTTTAATGTTTATGTATTTTGGCCATTTTCAAAATATTTTTTAATCGTTTTGCTGTTCATCTTACAAATTTGTTATATGCATTTGGTAGAGAAAACTGTTTTGTTTATGACATCTGAGTTTGTAATTTAAAACTGTTTTGGTAAAATATAAAACTGCAGTATCGTTCTGCAGTCTCTATAGGTCTACTCAGAGTCCCAATTATTTTAAAATAAGAGAGGAAGAGCAACTTGCATAGTAACTCAAGGGAGCATATTTCAAGAAATGTTTCCAGATTGCACCATTAAGAAAAAAAACAGCTTTTATCTATGGACGCTCTTTAACTGTTATGGTTATCAGTGCCCCATTCTATATTGAGAGTGAAAGACCACTTAATTTTGCTCAGACGCCTGTTTATCAGGCTTGAGGTTCTTTTACATGTCATAAATCTAAGCCACGGGATCACCGGCTTTACTTCCCTTTCAAAGGAGGTCATGCCAAGGATTTTACGCGCGAAAAATCCATCACATTCTGCCGGTTTGAACCCGCAACCTCGGATTACCACTAAGGGAGTAGCGGAATTTAGTATATGATTATTTCATTTGATATTACGTATTTATATAGCGTTCTGTCATATCCAGTCTTGTTTTAAGTTTTAAATAAATAAATAAATAACCGTGATTAGATCAATGCTTATCATTTCGATAGCGGGGGAAGAGGTCGTAAGATTGGCCACTTTTGTATTTTTGACTTTCAAATCCACATGTTATCTTAAAAATCGTGCCTCTGGCGCGGAGGATACGAGTTCAATCCCCCTTACCGGCATGGGATATTTCCACCACTGGGAGGTCTGGTAAGGGGTGCACTCAGCCTCGTTAGGTCCCTGAGGGGCTAATTGAGGAGCTATCCTGATAGAAAGGTAGCGTTCCTAAAAGGTCAAGTAATCGCCTTACGGTTGGGGGAGTTGGCGTGCTGACTCCCGCCACGCTAACCTGCACTCCTCCGTGGCCTTGGCCTTGGCTGGAAAACACATCGGCCAGGCGAATGAGGATACCCTCTGCATAGGGAAGACGCCCTAGCGAGAAGAAAATCTTAAAAGTCGTCAGTGCATTTGTTATGGACTATGTTATAGAATTACTAATACATTTCAGAACATACGTTGAAGGCTTTTGAATTTTCACAAGTTACGAAAACATGTGACGAAATATGAATTTTGGGAACTGAGTTTCTATTGTAAAACGCGTGTTTAAATGGCGATATTTTATTTTTATTACTGTTATTACCACATACAGTTTTATTTCTAATGCCTTGGTTGCAAAACCTTTTGCTACATATGTTCAGGTACTGCACTGAAAAGATCAAAATTAAAGATTAACACATCATATCTTAAAAGGAAAAAAACTCAGTTAAATTCGTTCCTGAACCTTTCTAGAGCAAAAATCGCAACACAGATCATCAGATTGACATCCGCTATTCAAAACGTGTGCTCATTCTCTACACATCATACACTGGACCCATGGCTTCCCTGACATCTTGGTATTACGACCATAAACTAAAGGAAGGGGTTGTATTATGGAACACCTTGTGTCATATTACCACCAATAGCCATTTTCCAAACAAGCAATTTGTTTACATGAAAATATTAATACTAAACTAATGAATATTCTACATTAACAGATTCTGAGATATTAGATCATGAATTCAGATGATTTGACATTGGTAGGACATGGCTTTTCATTTCCCATCAACTTTGACACGATTAATTTAGATTAAACGCTACTATTAATAAAACAAGCAGCACCAGAGCTTTAGCTTCTTAATGAGTAACCAATTCCTTACTAAAGGTTTGAAGCCTTATATCTGCGTTATCTGCTTTTAGCGGTTACAAGGAAAGCTAACAATTGAATGGTTTCCGGAAGATGACAGATGCCACTTGGTAGAAAACATGGTGCTCCATTTTACAACCCCGTGCCTTATTACCGCCTACTCTCCTACCCATTTTGAACTTATTGTGTGACTATTTCCCTGCCTATTTTAAGTTTATAGCCTCTATTGCGCTAGCTCTAGTTGTAAGAATACACGAAAATAGCGGATTGTCATTTTCTTAGTACTGATTGTTCATTTATTTGTATGGAAACCTGCCGACGTGTGAGCTGCATACCAGATTGGACCTATGTATCAGACCACTAAGATAACCTATTCCAAGGTAGTTGGCATAATGCATGACAGAACTAGCCATTTCTTGTTAAATGTGGTTTCCACCGAAAAGTTGGCATGTGGTTTGCGGTTTATGGAATGCGTAAGTATCAAAATAATACGCAGCAACAGTTGTGCAGGAATTGGTTGGAGAGTTGCCAGACTCCATAAAAATGCAACATATGCATATTTTTATACCTCCGGTCACGCGGCGACGCAGAGTCGGCTTCAACTACGGAAACATGCCTTCTCTGGCAAACGGGCATTTTATGCCCAGGCTTGTGCTTCCCGTGTAGCGGAGACAAAAATGCCAACGTGGTTTACAATCTGCACTACTCACCTAGAGGAAGTACTCCGTTCTAACAAAAAATGCGATACCAAGATTTCACTGCAAACATATCTTTTGAGCTTCCTTGAATAAACCTATACGTTTTCACAGTAAGGTCTGTGTGTATGTGTGTGGGGGAGAGGGGGCGGATAGCATATAGTAGGCACAGCTTATTGAGATACCCCCAAAAAAAACAACCTTGACATTTCCCCCCGTTATGGCGCAGTTTGGTTATATTCGGTGACATTCCATCCGTTAGGTTGCATTAGTGCCGCCAACTGTTCGTAACACATAACCATGGTAAAGCTACGGCTATAGTTGGTGTTATTGCGTTTGTTATGTTGCCACAGAGGCCCTTGTTTATGGACGCGTTGCAGAGAGGCCAACCAATATACTTTAAAACAAGATTCTGTTTAGACGCCGTACTAATTAATTAATCTGTGGACGTACTACTCGTTTTTGTGTGGTTTTGTCTTGAATTCTTTTAGAGCAGTATATGCAGTTATAGTTGCGTTATTTTTGTGTTCGCTACACGGTAGTGCATTACATAATTATATATTATGACATTTAGCGCTCGGAAGTGTTTTATGCAACAGTGTTACTGTAGAACAAGATTTGCCGAAGGTGGCTACGTTCTTTGTTGTGTGGTAGCGATGTTCAAGCATTATTATCGTTTCAAAGCGTTACTTTAACCATGTGATATTTGAGGTTAGAAATGCCTTTATTATGTACATTGGCAGGACTGCCTTTTTGGGATACTTTCGTCTGCTGTTTAGTATAATGTCAGCCATGTTGATCTCTTGGGAACTACTGATAAACTGCGTCCACTAGAATATGTGCGTGTCTATAGTTGTAATTGTAATGGAGGTGAACCCGAAGTTGACATGTGTGTCATCACACTATCAGCCGCCGGCGCATTGAACCTCGAGGCTTCCGTAACACACGATCCGGAAGTAAACAGAGGAGAAGCACACAGCACTAATGAGAACAAACACTAAATACCAAACGAAAACAAGCACAATGTAGTTTATTAATCACAAAGCACAATCTCGAAGAAACTGCACACGACGCGTATGAAAGCATACTGAAGCATAGTACGCACAAGTTCTGGTCAGTGCTGCCCTCTATTCCCGAGGAAAAATACACAGAAACGCAGTGGTCCCATGTGGAGCCACTGGGCGTTCGTGAACACTTTCTAAAAATTAAATAAAATTCGTAGGTCAATTTGCACCCGCTGTTCTGGAAAGGGTTAATTAGAGTAGTTTTATGTGTAATTTCACATCATTAATTATTATATTATTTTCATAATCATATCCATCATTTAAGCAGGGATATAATGTAAGACTGTGTGGTAATTTTGTAGATTGTACCAAGGCCTGCTCCTGGTTCCGGTATGTCACCACCTTCTCATCGTCGAGCATCAAAATGGACAAAGGTGAAGAAGGCCTTTCTGACTGGACGAAGAGATGAAGACGGAGAAGGACGAATTAGCAACTCTGTACCATCCAGTCCCAACCGCAATTCGAGCTTCTTCGAGGAAATGGGTTCGTGTTAATAAAGAGTTGTGTTTTTAATTATTACTTTTTCTATTCAGTTTTCTGGAGCTTCACCGAACTGAAGTCTTATTGTGTTTTTAGAGTGCATTCTCCGCAGCGGCTGTACGCTGGAGCGAGTATTAGAACAAACAGTTACATGAGTGTCTTTAGTGGGAAGAGGAACTAAACAATTGGGCGTGACATCGGAAGTGTAGTCAGGTAAAGAAAACATCCGCAGTTCCGAGTTGCATTTACTATATAGACTGGGGCGCACAAATGCAGTACAATTTCTATAGTGCAACTACATTCCCACTGTCGCCTTTCCCTTACTCACCTGTGATCATTAATCCTGACGATGTTACACATAACCAAAAACACAGCGACGCCCTCCTCCAAATGCACTCATATCGTGGCCGGGTTATATGTTGGCAGTACGAGCTGCAGCTTGTGTCAAAGCAAAAAGCAAGCTATGTACGCATCACAATCCTAGCTGATGCGAAAAGTGATGTTGTTGAAGGCAGACTTCAACTCATTTATACATATTGTAAGTTACATCTTATTGCATTGGAATTGTCTGAAGACTAAATTCATGAACATTCAGAATTTACACAACCAAATGGGTAAAACCAGACTTGATGTGTAAAGAAAATTTTACTTAAAACGCTAAGTCGATGCCAATTTATGAATTTGTGAATCACTCAAAATAGTGCGATTTGTTCTCGTAATCACTTTCTTCTAATTCATGAACAACTTGATTTTCCAAGTGTGCAGCTGAAGTTCTTTTACAGATGTATGTGATATCTGCTTAGACATTCCAATCCCTAAAGTTAATTTATTGTTGATTTTGTAAGATTATGCAGCATTATATCATAGATTTGATCAAGTTTTCCTTCTGCCAAATTACAGACCTGCTTGTTCTAGGTACATCGTGTGCCGAGCAAACCACACAGAACTTAAGAAATGTACAATATTCCGATTTGCTCATATGGAATTAGGAAAACATGTACAAAATTTTAATCAGTTTTACCTTAACTTATCATCTTTCAGAAAGAAAATATGTTCCACCAAAAAGCTTTCTCTTCAGTACCTAACATCATCACCAGCATACCGTTGCACAGTAAAAGTATTATGTGTAAAAGTATAGACATTGCGATATACACTGATTATCTCAAAATAAATCACCCCACAACACGCTTCAGTTTACCATTACTCATGGACGAATGTGCCAATGACATCCGCCTGCCTGCCTTCTGCTGCCAACTGAAATAAACTGTTAGCAGCAGGCAAGAGCTCGGCTCCATGCGGAGAGAGTTACCTGGCACTCTGTAGAATAGCAATCCAAACAACAAAACCTTATCCCAGGATTTGCTACTGAACAAACAAGAATGTGAGGAAGCTGCAGAAAGCAGCGCTTAAATGTTGATGGCACAAACTACTAGAAGACACCAACGAAGACATCAACCTATTATTTGGTATACTAATTCCAGCAGCAACGTGGCAGCCGGTTCAGAACCACTCTTGCTCTATCTTCATAGGTATTTTTCTATTAGCACAAACAAGCAACTTCTTCTGAGAGTTTTCATGCTTTGTTCCTGCTTAGTTCAGGTGGTAGGACTCCTAAGTTTATGGGAAGCGGGCCAAGAATATGTACGTATAACGCATAAAATATAGTACATGATTATTATTGAAACCTTACTCTCGTTCCAGATACTGAAGAAGTCAATAGTGGCGAATTCGAAGAACAAGGGGTTCAGAAAATGAAACAAGAAGATAGCACCACACCTACTGATGTTGCTGTAGAAGGTATGCTTGCAACAATTATTAACTTTAAACTTCCCACTTTTTTAAACATTTTGAGTGATATTACTTTGACATATAAATGTGCAGCACGATTGGTTGGTGTACCTTAAAAAACTCTCATAACTGTGAATTTTTACTTTCTCTAACACGTACATAGGTAGAATGGTATTGCACTCAATCAAAAATTCGACATCAAGATTTCACCGAAATATGTCTTGTGTCACCTGGAACAAAAGATCTTGTGGGAAATGCTCCGTCTGTGTGTGTATGTGTGTGTGTGTGTGTGTGTGTGTGTGTGTGTGTGTGTGTGTGTGTGTGTGTGTTTGTTTGTTTGTGCGCGCGCGCGCGCATCGGCCATTCAAATAGCCAGGGACTCTACATGATCAATGTAGCAAATATGTCCAATGCAATTATTGTCTTGTTAATAAAGAACGGTTGCATTCTATATAACACAGCTAGTCCCACTGCCCTTAAAATGCTTGACTGCGTTCAGTCTTATGCACCCAGGATTGTGTTGGGAGCCTTTCACAAGTCTACTGAGAGTTTACAAATAGAAGCTAACGAACCGCCACTGCATACAAGGAGGAAAATGCTGAGTTTGTTTTATGCTTCAAAGGTAAGCTGCCCTGCCAGATTCTTCCCATATCTCTCCCCTTCTAACGAGAATAATCATATTTCAACAGGAAAATCTCAAAACACTTCCTTCAGCAATAGACTTTCAAAATATATGCACGAGATCAATTTAGGTTTTCCTCCTATGATAAAACTCAAAAGTTTCAGCAATACCTCTTGGAATCCCGAAACCTCACCTATCATCACCACTCTAGCCAAATACAACAAACTCAATACAGATATTTCCCTTTTCCCAGCGTATATTTCAGGAAATCTGTGGAACATATCAAAACTTCATTCCTATATATATTGATGGATCAAAAATAAATGGTAGTAATGCTTCTGCTGTGGCATATCCCGAACATACAGTTCCCTAGAGTCTTCCGAAATACCTCTTTTTGCCATAAGTTTGCCCCGGAATATACGTATAATGAAAACTGAACATCATCTTTTATTCATATTCATCGATTCCATGTGTGCAATTCTTGTTCTTTAACAAGTGACATCCAAAAACTCTTTATGCAGACAATTTTGCTGCTATATAATAAGATTAAATCATGTAATAGATGTGTGATACTGGCATGGATACCATCTTATATTGGCATAACGAGCTAAAGAAGCAGCTTGCCGCTCTACAAGCTTGGCTGAATCCAAGGTTTGCCATCATGACTTCCAAAGTTTCCTGAAATATGAAACATCTAAGCAGTGGAAGCTACACTGGAATTCTACATCCAAAGGTAAATTAAACATCGAATATCCAAAAATAGCTTGAATTTCCCAGTAAATCATGTAATTTGTTGAGACGAGGTACTTCTCACCGCACTGCGTATTGGTTATACTGTAGTTACGCATTCCTACCTCCTTCTTGACGAATGGATATAAATGGTTTCTCATATCACTGCTCTATCGCAAAAATAGTGTAAATTATGCTGTAATGTATTTAGTCACAATTTAATGTTAAAATGTGATGCAAAGTTTAATTTCTAAGATAGAGTTTTCCAAAGTCACGTTAACATGAAGCTGTGGCTAAATTTATTCGAATTAAGGTAGAAATGCATACAGCATTGTTCACGCAATGTTTCCGCGGCAGCTATTGGAATAATAAACCATTTATATCCATTCATTATGAAGCTGGATGGCTCCAAATATTTGACACAAATTATTTTTGTTTATTGACAATATTTGTATTAGACATATTAGTTACGCTCATCATGTACCTGGTTAACGTATGACCGAAGAAGTATCTTCCGTATGGTATATTTAATATATTTATATGAGAAATAAAATATACATTTATTGAATTTTCTGAGAGTAGTCTTTTTCATCCGCAAGCTAATATAATAATCCTGCATAACTGGTAAATATTAACTGATAGCCGAAAACATAATCCACAAAACATTCAGATCTCTTTAAAATGCACAGGTTATTTCAAATAACATTTTTGTATCCTAAGGCATTTTGGAGATATCCACTATTATTGGCTCCAATGGCTCAATACTTCATCATTCTTTTAACCGCCTGCCGATATTCAGTTGTTTCTCATGACTGCGTGGATGAATGTGACTTTTAAAGGTCAGAATATAGCGTTCAGTTCTTAAAACAATTGACTATTGGTATTCTTCTCTATGATAAAATATGTAATGTATTTCGGCAAAGCTTTATCTCGATTAAAATTAAGAAGATAGAAATACACTAGGAATATATTTTTATGTCTATTATAAACAATAGAGGGTACCAAAGGACTACTGAATGTAACACATCAGACTTGTGTTCTCGTGGTTGCTCACACAGAAAGGAATTCGAAGCCAACTATAGCGACCCGTTGTCACAAGGATGGACTATCGCTTAAGCCTCTGTATTCCGTTAATACCCTTATACTTACAAGAAAATATGTAATAAAATTATTTCAGTACATGTTTATATTGATTAGTATGAAGTAAACAGAATAATATGTATTCGTAAGAATAATTTGTTGAATAGTGGGTGGAGAAAGTCATCTAAATGTAACGTATCAGATAAGTACAGCAGCATTTAACGCGCAATCTCACTGCATGCCTGCAAGCGACCGAGTGAAATACATCGTAGCCCCTCTAGTCTAAATATATTTATATATTAAAGCTTTATAAGTACTACATTAAATTAGAAAAAGAAATAATGAGACAAACATATTGTTCACCACGGAAGATTGAACGCCAGTTTCCTGTATGACAAGCAGTACAGCACTACCATATATATATATATAATCCTACTGATTACCTGTATAGTCTCCAGTACGCTAACGTTTTTAACAGTGCGATACACCTACGGAAATGGCTGATATGAGCTCCAGCACACTTTGATGTAAATGTGCGGAATCACCTCAACGTCGCATATTCAAATCGATGGATTGGTAGAGATGGAACACTTCCATGGCCAGTGCAGCTGCCACATCTGGCACCTTTTGACTATTTTCTGTGGGGTTATGAAGAGTAGGATGTATGATACTCCTGTAACGTCAGCGTAGGACCTTATGGCTCGAGTCCACGGAACGGTCTAAAATCTCCAAAGACAGCCCACGTGTTAGGTCATGTGTATGAGACTCACCACCGCCGCTGTAGGCTCTGCAGTGACGTAGAAGGTACACAGTTCGAAGCCCGTTTGTAGTGTAAACAGCTCGATGTTGAGTTCATTGACGAAACGTGAACGTACACCCATATCACACTTCGATGCTCTACAGCGTCCAAACCGTGCATTTCCGGACAGAGGTTCCTATCTTAGAAACGATCAGTTTGACGTCCCGTACAACATACTAGGCGTTGTAGGTGTCTTTGAGACATCCTGTAACTGATACTATTTTTTTTTTTTTTTTTTTTTTAATAACGTCCCCCAACGTAGTGTCATATCGGACGGTAGTGAAGACGATAATACATGAAATCATGAAATCAGAATGAGAAAAACGATGTGGAAGAATACTTTCCAAGTCTATACCCCAGATTGGACAGCGAGCCATTGGTTTTCGGATCCCCATGGGATGGTCCAAGCCCGAGGGGGGGGGGAGCTAAGCCAGCTTGCACCAGGGCTCTTTTAACTGGGAAATGTAAGGACCCTGCCACCTGCTCTCTCGTGGCAACGTTTCGGCCGCCCTTAGGATCCATTCGCCTCATCCATCTTCCCGGGGGGTACCCCGTCAGGGGCATAGGTACCAAAGATCTTTCGATCAAGGCGCTTGGTCCCCCTCCGCAAGTTGTCATTGAGTCTAAGCTTAGCGTAACTCCCCAGCATTTGCCAATTATGAGGATTGTGGAAAACCTGAAAGAAACCTCGGTCAGTGAGGATGGTTCTGCTGGGATTTTAACCCAGATCTTCTGCTCATGAGTTCATGGCTAAGTGACAAATTTCTAAACATGATTCCCAGGGGTAAAACTGAAATACATCAACGATGCATTATACCTTCATATAAAGAATATATAAACGCTGATGAAGACATTTCTGAAAGTTTAGATCTTCCACAACGATGATGAATCCGAGACTGAGGCCCTAAAGTGGTTCTTGAAACAACCACGCGTGTTTGTGACTATAGATAATCTAAGTGGTGCCCAGCCTTATGGAAAAGAGGAAATGCTTCATTCACAAAACGAAATAGGTGGAGTGGAGCGACAATGGTTTTTTTTTTTTTTTTTTTTTTTTTTTTTCTCCCAATTAACGTCCTCCAACATTGTGTCATATTGGACGAAACAGCGACAATGTGGCTCCACTTGCACATAAGAGCCAAGGTTAAGCATTGCTAGGTAATATTTTCTCCGAAAACAAACTTGCCCATTGCTTTTGTCGTGCATCAATAATAGCCTTGGATGAGGGTGAGGTTCACTTTACGACGCTAGTGTAAACGCATTCTGGAAAATATGCAGTCGATAATGAGGGTTAATGAGCATAATGAAAGAGCAATAAGGTAAAGCAAAACAGTTGCAACGCTGCATTTCTCTGAGTATTCACATTAAAGTGCTGAAACATGGTGTAAACAATTAATTGCATTGAACAATGTTCTGAAATCATTGTTCAAATAAATTATTTTCCCATATATGTTCGCATTTGACTTACAAAGCTATGTTGCAAAAAGATTTTATCATAAACTGTTGTTTAAATATTATTTAATAATTTCGAAAATGTCTTAAAACGACTGGAACACATGCTATGAATACTACATGACTGTGAATTCAAAAAAATGTTCGTTACAAGCTCTACTTTCTGGGTACATAAAACATTCAGAGATAGCAAGTGTAAACCTGGTATTAGTCCTGAATCAGAAGACTCAGAACAATTTTTCCCTCATAATGTATGATTATTTTAAAGTAGGCACAGCAATTTGTTTCATCGTTGCAGTATATCGCTTTTCCTGGGGATATCTGATTTCTATTTGTGCTAGAAGTACAGCAAATATTCCCAGTGTTAGAAAAATTGAAAGTTAGCTTCAACGGAGACAGCGAAATAAAGCATATGCTTTCATTTCCGTTTTAAAATGATTTATACCGTATTAAAAGCAGAAAACTCTGGAACAATATACCTACATTAAAGTTGATTGGCTTGCCATAAAACACGTATAACTTGATTCGCTCTCCTAGCCAACTGAAACAAACAAATGGCAATGTTATTTAAATAGGCTTGACAGCTGAGGAAGAACCTCATGATGCCAAGTGTTTTATTGCATAACAGGTTGATGACATTACAAGTTGGCAGTGTGAGGAATTTCTACCTGTTTACAATCTTCGAGTCTTTCATGTTGTTTCTCGTTTCCTTGGCACTGAGCAGAGTTGCTCAGTAGAACGCTCTGTTGTCTATGTAAATTAAGGAATGAAAAATCTCATGTGTAGCACTCACATTACCTTATCTACCCATTAAAGCTCACATACATACCATGTATAGCAGTGTAATTATATACAAAGGGATTCCACTAAGTATGCTACGTTATTTGCGATTTCATAGTAAACAGCACCTGTTTAGTTTTGTATTGAAGGTTTCAGGATCAAGGATATACAATAGAAATTATTAAATTGTATCTTCTAAATCGTAGACGATGTGTGAAATTTAATAACACTTGCTCTCAACTCGGGATGGTTAGGTACAGTGTGCCTCAGGGAACTGTACTTGCCCCTATTTTAGTTTTAATCATGGTAAATGATCTGCACGAAAATGCACCTACTCACTCCATAGTTTACACTTATGGCACAAGCTTCATGGTGAAGAAACATACTCAACATGACGTGAATACAAATACTAACCAGATTTTGTACTACGAAAGCCTTATTTGATGGGAATGGGTTCTTCACAAATGAAAATAAAACAAAAATATTAGCTTTACTCAAAAATATAATGAAGTACAGCACAGCTACAATATGCTTGGCATTGTTGAGGAAAATTCCTTAGCCTGGACAAATGAATAAAGGTGTCTAGAATAACATTTTGTTTGGGTGGTTTAGTTCCAAAGCACTATGTTCAACTGTCATATTTGGCTTATTTATGAAGTAATATTAAATATGGTTTGTTATTTTAGGGTAACTCTGCACACCTTCGTAAAACATTGTTAATTCAAAAAATGGTGGTAAGAGCTATAATCAAATTATCTCCAAAAGCTCTTTGGAAACTGCTATTTAAGAATTAGAATTTCTCACCGTGATATATTTATAAATTCTAGAAGTTCTGGTTCAAGGATAATATTTGGCATTTCCTAAGCACAAAGACATCGCAATTACAACACCAGATATTGTGACAACTTTGATCTGACTAAATGCAGATTAAGAAAGACGGAAATAATTATCTGTACATGATCCTGGAATATAATATATATTGAGTAACGTTATATATATTGAATTGAATAGTTTTCGAAGCGTATTGTTTCTGGTTCGCTCTTGGAGAAACCATTTTGCAATTCAAATTAATTATTTTAAGAGCAACTTTTATCATGAGCTGAATTTTGTAATACGTCATTGACAAGTGCAATTTTATATACCTTTAAAACTATTGTCTATGGTATCCTGTTTGCTCAAAGACGTGAATGTGAGTTAAAAGCAAATTACATGTAAAAATTAAAACAAAACTTCAGTATTTACAGATACGTCGAAGTCAGGAGCTCTAGAAAAGAAAGAATACAAAAATATAATGTGCTACATTCACATGACTTTCTCTACCTACTATCGTTTTTCTTTTTACATATAGCTGAAATATCAGCCTCTAGAACTATTGTTACAAAACCTTATTTTACCGACTGCTACATGTTATCGAGAATTCCTTCCATAGTACATTTCGTTGTATGTAAAAATGGGATGCAAGAAACCGAAGGGATTGTCAATGTTTAAAAGTCGGACCGTCGGACGCTCTTTCCTTAACATCGTGAATATATAACAGCTGAATTACGACAGAACTTCAAAGAAATGACAAAAGCATTGAAAGGTTCACAAACCAATAAGAGTGAATACCTGTGAAATATGTATCTGAGGGCACAAAAAACGTATTACAATACATAGGCCTTTTCCTAGAAATTTGTTTTATTCAGAGGGCCTCAAAACATGTATTTCCGGTGAAATCTCGAAATCCATTTTTTAATTTAATACCACACGTTTCTCTACTTATTAGTTACGTGGTAGAGAAAGTAAAAGGGATAACAAACTTTCAAATACGCTCCCTCAGATGAAGCGAAAATACTTGACAAAACAAATATACAAGGAATACTTCAGAAACGGATAATGCTATTAATATATTATTTGACCTAAATTGTATATCTCTATGTATTTTCCGTAACGGATTGTGCCTGTCTCTTATGGTTTCCAAGTTAAATAACACTTAAAATGAATGTAGAGGACTTCAAAGCTATTTTCAAAAATCAAGTTATACATTTTATTTACTATGATAAGGTCTCAGTAATCTCACTAATATGACGTTTAAGTCAAAATCGCTCTAACAGTTTAGAACGGTATAAGAATTGTGCAAAACTGTCCATTTAATGGTTTGTTTGTTTTGGTGGTTATTTAGTGGCATCGTTGCGTTGTATCCTTGAATGACGCTGGGCTAAAATACAAGGTTTGGTGCATGTAGGATTTTCACATTTTTGAGTAACGTTATTCATAACTGATAGAGACTTCCGCAGGTCTCTGTGGCTCTGTTCAGTCTCGGCCCTCTATCGACATTCACCTCATCTCTCCGGCGGCGCCGTGGCCGAGCGGTTAGCGCGCTCGCCTACCACCTAGGCGACCCGGGTTCGATCCCAGGGACCCGCATGTGGTATTCGTGGTAGACGAAGCGGCGTCAGGGCGGGTTTTCTCCGGGTGCTCCGGTTTCCCCCGCCATCTCATTCCACCGGTGCTCCATCTTCAATCCATGTATCATCAGTGTCACCGCCTGCGGTGCCGTAGTAGTAAAAGCGGGCGTTAAACACTACAACAACAACCTCATCTCTCCCTCCTACAATAGATCCTTATCGGGTTGTAGTGGCCAAGTGTCCTCATAACTTATTTAAAAACACATGCAATATGTTCCAATGTTTTATTCAGGAAACCTCAAAACGTGTATTTCCAGTAAAATTGTAATATCGAATTTTATATTGAAATAGAATATACTGTCTGCAACTATTAATTATATGTAAGCCGTAAAGGAAAGAAAGTATTCAATTAACTCGCTTCTTATTTCACAAACTTCCCTCCTTAAGCAGAAGCGCAAATAGACACGTTAGGAATTCGCAAAATATTTGTGTGCAAATGTCAAACACCTGTTTTACTACGTGGCTGGCGACTGTTGCTGGGAGGGAAACTCGCTCACTTCTCCTCTTGGTCAGAGATGTCCAAGAAAAATAAACGTCATGCGCACCAAGCGCAAAATGTTACATCTTCAATGTTTCGCTACTTTCTTCTACGGATAGCCAGAAGTTAATGTAAGGGTTACCTTACCGAACGAGAACGCAACGGATAACGTTTGAGGCTGGCATTTGGGAGGTACCGTGTTCAATTCCCGGTGACCACCCACTCTGACTCATTGGTTTTTTCTGATTTCTCCGAATCGGTAGGCGAATGCTGGTGTGGTTCCTCTCCTACCACAACTTTCCTTGTTGGGTTTTAACAGAATAAGAACGAGAGAGGGAGAGAGCACCATATAGCTCTTTACCAAAATGTTTAACAGATCATTGCATTACACTTCAAGTTACACTCTTAGTTCTCAAGACATTCCTGCCATATCCCAACAGAGGGCACCAAGGGAACTGTCTTCGCAGTTCATATACTCCCCGCCCTGGTGAATCTCCAACAGAATGACCAGCTGCACAGGACGGCTGAGTCGACTTCCATCTGGCTGGCGAGGGACGGCGGTTCTTGTCCTCCCATTACGTTCTGAGTGCAATTCTTCCAGTAAGGTCTTGCACCACATGTGCACATCTTCCTCCAGCAGCATGACATCACCCACGCTTTATCTAGTTGAGTGTCTAGTCGCAGTTCGCGGTAGCTGCGCAGTTGAAGCAAGCACTCCCTTTTCCACCGACGCATGAGGTCTACTGCAGTTTTTTGCCTGAGTTTAAACAACTTGGTGAAATTGCTTTAAGTACTAGGCTAGGAAGGTCTGGTGATTAGACTTTCGCGATTTAAAAAAGGGGGGACGGTGTGAAGGCGTCGGCGCTGTCCCCCTATTGTGCTATATGTGAGTTAAGGGTGGCGTCAGTGGTTATCAACATAGTATTTAACCTTTCTTCGTCAACCTATGAGTGGCTAAGGACCTTCCTCAAGCAGCGCTTGGTGCAGCCGATCGTTCTTTCCCACCATTCTCCGCACCAAGCCACTCGTGGGGCAATAAACATCAAAGTAATGCCGTGACATGCTAGATGTTGGTGGGTGGTTTGGTGGTGAGCGCCTTCCAAATTTCCGTTAGCTCACGGTTCGCCGCATGAAAAGATTGGGCATTATATAAGTAGATGGTACTGGGCAAACCTCTTCGTCCGGAAAATCTCTGGGGTGCCATTAACAATTTGCCCATAGTCATATTCGCGCATATATATGAAGAGCTCGTGTCGTGGAACAGGTGAAGATTGAAATGTAGGATTTCTGCAAGTTGCTCCCCACCTTCACATACAGAATTCCTACAATGTCAATACCCCGAAGGGAAGGGGTTTGAAAGCACCATTCTATCTTGGGTAGTGGAACCTCCGGCTGCTGTAAACAAGAATTTCTGGCAATTCTTCAATTTCATGTACAGTACCTTCTTAACGGGTTCGCGGCACAAAAATCCAGAATTCCAAACGGAGCTCAAGCAGTATAATACGGACTCCTAAGTGATGTAGCCGAATGTGAATCAATGAATGATGTTATATAAGTCCTGAGGCTGAAGATGCTGGACGCAGTTTTCAGCGAAACGTCGGAGGAAGGTAATCCAACTCGACCACGGCCCACAAGCCCGGAAAATCTACTTAACATAGTTAATGAATGATGTTGTTCCATAGAGACGTCAACAAATGGTAAGCGACCGCATAAGTGGATCAATCCATATACCAGGAATGAGTTGAATTGCAGTATTCTACCGGAACTGCAGTTTTATTTTGCAAATCCGCTCATGCCAGAGGAAAGCCTTCCTACTCTACAGCCAGATCAAGCATAAACGAGCTGCTAGAAGTTCACTGGTCAATAGCTCACCATAGCTTCTGTCGGCATTTCGAAGGTTCTTTACAAAGCCCAAAATGCAAGCCGCGGTGCGCAGAAGATGCCAGTAGGAGCAGAATCGTGAGATTTATGTTACAGTTGTTGGTGTGTTAACCGCAAAAACTTGGTGAGGATTTTGTCTCTCTTCGGTTAGTGAGGTACTAATCTCGCCTCAGCCGGCCGGTACCAGCATGCCAAGGAGGCCCCTGCCACCATGTCTGAAGCGAATGTATTTGGTCTCCATAAAGTCCCCTCTAGAGATAATTTGCAGGATTTTCTATTCCACGGGTGGGTGTTGCAATGCCAGGATTTCCGTCACTTTACTGCAGAAAGTCTTCCAGCGGTTAGGGTGGCCTTGAATCCAGTCAACACCACCGTTGCGTTGTTATAGTAGGCACAGCTTATTGAGATACCCCCAAAAAACAACCTTGACATTTTTCCCCCATTATGGTGCAGTCTGGTTATATTTAGCGATATTCCATCCGTTGGGTTGCATTAGTGCCGCCAACTGTTTGTAACATATAACCATGGTAAAGCTGTGGCCACATTTGATGCTATTAAGTCTGTTATGTTGCCACAGAAGCCCTTGTTTATGAACGCGTTGCAGAGAGGCCAACCGATAGATTTTAAAACAAGATTATGTTTAGACGCCGTATTAGTTATCTAATCAATCAGTGGGCGTACTGCTCGTGTTTTCGTGATTTTGTGTTGAATTCTTTTAGAACAGTATATGCCGTTACAGTTACTGTTATTTTTGTGTTCGTTAAAAATTAGTGCATCTCGTATATATTACGATATTTAGCGTTCGGAAATGATTTTATCCAAAAGTGTTATAGCCGAACAAGATTTGCCGAAGGCGAGAAGGTTCATCATGTGTTGTGAGGTAACGATGTTCGAGCATCATTATCGTCTGAAAGGATGTTACTTTAACCCTGTAATATTTGAAATTAGAAATGCCTTTATTATGTACGTTGGCGGGACTGCTTTTTGGGATACTTCCGTCAGCTGTTTAGTGTAATGTCGGCCATGTTGAACTCTTGGGAACTGTCGATAAACTACGTCCACTGAGTAGCCTTAGTCATCTCCAAACCTGTCTCCCGATTGAAATAATGGGGGAGTCTTGAAGCTATTAGCGCTGCAAAGAGCTCTAACCAAGGATGCCTCACCTTAATGGATGCCAGTCTATTCCTACTGACAACCAAGTGAACAAGGGAAGCCCTGTCAGTTGTTGATTTCATATAAATGACTGATCCGTGCAATTTCCCAGAAGAGTCACAAAAAACATGGAAATAGGAACTAGATTCCGAACCGTTCCTATCCACCGTGGAATACTTTTCGAAGTGAATCAATGAAGATTACTAGTTCATTGGACCCAGCGTATTCCTATTTCAGCAGGTAGAGCACACCTTTGTGCATGATACTACCATTTCTAAAGAATGAAAACTCTGAGAAGTAAAACAGCGTCAAGGTTCTTAACATATTTGTGTGTTATATTATAATTCCAGTGGAAACACATCAAAATTGCCCGGGTAGTTTTACTTTTAGCTCAATTTGTTGTATATCCTGTAGCTTAAAGGTACAGTTTGAGAAAATGTTCCATGAATTTCAGAATCACGCTATGTCCACCATTCTTTAACATCTTTAAGCCCATAGTCGTTAATAATTAAAATAAAAGAATATTAACCAGAATACATCTGTTACAAAATACGAGCATGGTAAAAGAATTTGATTTGGATGGTTTCTCGTTCCTAAATGAAAGTTTTTTATAACCCATAAAATATTTTGTTTATTGGATGGACATATGCGGTTTTATAAATTCACAATTCAACTAAATTCTCAACGTATGCCTGGGCCGCCAACTATGAAATAGTTGTCGCTGCAGTTCCTTACGCCATTAGGTAGAATTGTATTTCCTACAGATAGTGCGACACTATTGCCGTATCGTATCTTTTAGTTTCAGAAATATAAAATACATGCCATATGCAGCACAAAATACATAGATTTCCCTTATCTTAATTCTTGCTTGCTTGCAATCCAAGCGATTAACCTGATGAAAGCCTGAAATCATTAAATGTACTATGTGTAGAAAATAAGTATGCAAAATATTATTAATATGGAGATTAAGTACCTACGTTTTTATAATTCTACATTTCATTTTACTACGAAAATGTATTAAATAATTGATATAGTAATAACAAATGTAATTATTTCATTTTATAACCTTGCATTGGGCGCGTGGTTAATGTGTCACCCACCGGTTTCGGTTTTTCTTTATTTAATGTTTACACTCTCTACTAACACAGCAAACAGAGGAGATGTCGGCAAAAGTGGATTCATAAAGCCGTGTGATTCGTGAACCTTTCGCCGTGTAACTCTGCAACACAACGGAACACACTCCCTTTCTTAGTTGATTTCAGGAGTCCTCACGTCACTTTCAATCATTTCGCGATTGGTATCAGTGGAGGAATTATGTCTGAGTCAACACCGTCTGCCTCATTTGTAGCAAGATGTTACATGGTTTCCTTCAAACCAACATTCAACGGTTTATCATGCCACACACAACGAAAAAACTAAGTTTTTCTGATCTACATTTTTATATATGTTGTAAAAATTTCATTATCATCATCACCATCACCATCGTCGTCATCTTTATCGTCATCGCTATCTTCATCACTATCATCACTATCGCTATCATCATCATCATTATTATTATTATTATTATTATTATTATTATTATTATTATTATTATTATTATTATTATTATTATTATTATTATTATTATTATTATTATTATTATTATTATTATTATTATTATTATTATTATTATTATTATTATTATTATTATTATTATTATTATTATTATTATTATTACTATTACTATTATTATTATTATTATTATTATTATTATTATTATTATTATTATTATTATTATTATTATTATTATTATTATTGTTGTTGTTGTTGTTGTTGTTACAGATTTAGAGCGTGCCAAACTTCTAGAATATTTACAATCTAAACATAACAAATCTGCCACGTGACAACACTCTTAAGCAACAAGTTCAATTATAAAACATTTACTTCAAATGTGTAAAATCACCTGGTACTGCGCCAGAGAAGAAATTAATTGTTTATATTCCCATTCTTCAAGACTTAAAAACTTATATTTCTTCGCATACATTCAATGACTTCAGGGATCTTGAGAAGGACATTTCTATGTTTGTTAACTCTTTTACAGTAGATCAGTCAATGTAAATATTAATTTGAAATGTGAACTCATAGGTCTACAAACACATCTACTGACAAAAAATAAGTGCAGAGATTTAGTTGGTACAGGCGTATTCAAAGAACTCTGTAAAGTAAAATAGGTTGGTCTGAGAGAATTTTCTGCTTTTGTTACAGCAGTATTCTACTCCAAATATGTCTGTGAAAAATTTTTTCTCTGATGAACATAGCAAAATCAAATCTGACATCTCTCGACGCAATGTTACAGATACTACGCCAGAGTTTCAAGGTCTTCTCATATGTTCGGATGATAATGTGTGTACCTAATTCCGATTTCACACAGTAAAGGTATGACCACGTCTTTCCTGTTTGAAACAAACGCGCTGATCGTTAACTGTACCAATCCACCACTGTCGAGAGTTTAAGAAGCAAAGAACTACCACTCCACCAACCAGCAAGAATGTTATGTGGGTTGCGTGGATAGTGTATACGGAGCAGACACTATTCTGCCCGCCCCTGAAATAGAGGAAAAAGTGTACTCCACCGAAAAATTCGAGTCGAGATTTCACCGGAAATACATATTTTGAGACTTCATGAACTCCAAAAACATCTTTTTAGAAAAAGGTGGCATGTGTGTGCGTGCGTGTGTGTGTGTGTCTGCGTGTGTGTGTATGTGTATGTGTGAGTGTGTGTGTGTGTGTGTGTGTGTGTGTGTGTGTGTGTGTGTGTGTGTGTGTGTGTGTAACTGTCAACAGCATAACTCAAAAAAGAAAAATCAGTTAAATACGAAACTTGGTATTTAGTTCAGGATATTTAAAAGACGCAACACAGGGATTTGGAAGAAAATTCCTCTAAGCGAAGCTACCGTTTACATGGAGCTTTTTTTAAAGTTATGGATTTCTCAAAACAGTTTGTACTAAACTGCCTTATGTTAAAAACACTTTTATAGCAAATGAAGTACATATCTCGAATATTCTGGGAATAGCCTCTAAACCTCTTCATTTTGAGTAACTTTTGCAAAACTGGGAAACTGTGAGAGATAGGCAAAAGTTAATTCCACAAAGAAAATAGACCTCGCCAAAGGATACAAGTTATGTCAAACACATTTTTTGTATAGTTAACCGTTTTCAAGACATTCCTTATTATTGGCTTGAATTTTCAAATAGTTATATTTTTCTCAAATAGGAAGTCGTTATTTGTTTTTGTCTCGTGATCATGTAAAGAACGTGAAATTTAAAAGCCATCATATAGTGACCATCTCTTTAGAAATCTGACTATTACTTTAGATAACGTACCACAAAGTGAAATGTGTAAATGTGAATTGAAATTTTAACTGGCTTAGCAAGAAGTAGCTAGAAGAACACGATTTAGTAAGAATAGTTTCTGGAATAATGAGTAGAAAGGAATGTGAGTGTATATTGTGAGAATTTTTCGAATAAGGTTTATGTGTAGTAATTCATAGAAGATAACATTTTCTATTATGTAAGTTTCTTATTCCTAGACTTGTGAGCTACATGTAAGTGAATGCATACCTCTGCATTGTTTCACAAGCAACAATACATTGATTTGCTTCAATAATTGAGTCTATTGTTTGCTTTTAGCAGAGAGCCATGAGCTATCGGATAGAAGCGATATTCATGCAGAAATTCAACGAAATTACGAAGAGCTGCAAATGAAACTGACGCAAGAGTTTCACAAGAAGCTCACGGAATGGGAAATGGTCAGATCGGGAGCTGCGTCTTCATCTTCAGTCATCACTTGCATGCCAACCTGTAGAGGACAAGGCTTGAACCCAGCATCCACTTCCCTAGCTTCGGATGCTTTCCAACGCTCCATGGACCGCAATGAAGCAACCAGAGCACAAAGAGATGCTGTTGGGCTTAAGGTTTTTGATGAAGACAACCTCTCACCTCATTTCAGGAAGAAATTGCAAGCAAGTATAAATGTTAACTTCTTAACTGGCAGCATATTTAGACTTCTTCATAATTCTTCGCTGGTAGAGCTGGACGAGTGCCAGGATTTACTTTCATAAACTTTGATTTTGGAATGCCTAATACGCTTTGCTTAATATCCGTCGTTATACTCAGTGTGGGCTTTGGAGGATCTGCTTTAATTACATATTGCCTTTTAGAGAAATGTTAATGTTTGCAATATTCTTACGTTGAGTTTGTCGTTTACATTACAGGTTATTGCTACAACGGCACGGAAACAAAGTTTTGTTTGTTACTGCAGCTTTGATTCATGTAGTGACATCATGGGTGTAACTGCCTGTGTGCGTACATTCGTTCCAGAGCCCGCGCAAATCTTAACCTACATTTTCTTTAATAGTAACTAATCAAGTGTCCAAACCATGCTCAATTGTTCACAATTGAAGAGCACACATATAAGAAACAAAACAAATCGCAAATTACTCTCCATTCATTACTATAAATGCAATAATGTTAGCGCGATTCTTAACATCAGATGTACAATATCACATATCCGTGAGTCAAGCTTGATTTTGAATGACATTAAAACGATTGTGTGCCACAAAATTATAATGAACACCAATTTGGCAGTCGGTTTGAGGAAAATTGCAGGGTATGTAATACATCTCTCACATCCATTGACGCTACGCCCTTATAGGCGTATTCGGGTGGTCCCAGGTTCGATTCCCGTCGACCTCCCACTCCAACCTTAGGTTTTTCATGGTTTTCCTGGTCGATAGGGGAATGCTAGAGTAGTTTCTCAGCTACTGGTTTCCTTTCCATCATTTTCCATTCTTTCCGTTTCCTTCTCATATTTTAGGTGCGCTTCTAGGTTTCGCGGCGCATGGCAGCGCCCTAAAGATGACGTGGACACTTATTCAAAGGAAAGAGTACTCCCCGTGGGCACTATAGGGCTGCTAGGTTGATGGGTCGTTCACTGCCCTCTCTGGGTAGTTCCAGTATTGCAACGGATCTTCGCACCTGAAACTGCTAGGGACTTCCGCGCTTCTCTGTAGCCTATCTGCCTGCGGTCTGTAGCCTCCTGTGAATCCACCTCTTCATCTGTTCCTCGAGAGTGGTAACCACAATACATTGCAGTGCGGTATCTGTCCCCCTCCGTTGTATAACCGTATACCTATCTTTCAGCACTATTTTGTTTAAATATATTACTTATAAAATCAAGAAATATAAATTAGTATTGATTCCAGGAATGGCAGAGAATGAAGAAAACACCTCCAACAGCTATCACTGCTGGTAATTTGAAGGATGATAGCTATGCAGTTACGCCACAATTCCGCAAGAAAATAGCTGAATGGCAGCTGTGGAAGAGTGGTAGTGGAAAGGCCGCTAACAGTGAGCAAGAAGCAGGTTCAGTTCCCCCAGAAGAATTTGGAGGAAAATTACAACAGTGGGAGAACCTGAAGCCTTCATCCTCAGGAGCTACAGTCTCTTCAGCAACAAATACAGATTCTTTGCTAAGCATCAAAGCGGACATCAGTGAGGCTATATCTGCAGATGAGAGCAACAGTAGTAATGCTAAGACGTCAAGCCCAAAAATAAACCAAAAAGAAGGACTGCGTAAGTGAAATTCTTTTATTAAATATCCAAAAACATGTTAATACCTCATTCTCATACCTTATGCTAAGTGGCCCGCTATTCCTCTGTAGTTTGCTGTTAGCTTATTCACAGTCTACGAAGCACGGTTCTCAAGTTAGGGGCAATTGATAAAGAAAAGACATGTATGGCTTTGTTCACAATGAAACTCATGACAAAAACACTAGACAAAAGAGCAACATCCAACATCCCTGTACAAAACTTACTTGCTCCCAGAACAGTGTATACTATGAAACCATAAAAATATTTAATGCTGTTCCAAACAATCTTAAGGAAAAAGTTGGCAATTTCAATGCTTTTAAAATTGCTGCTATGCTCAAAATAATTTTATTCTGTACAAGATTATTTGAATGACAAGTTATCCTGTGAATGCTTATGTAGCTTTGTAAGTAATTTCTAGCTGCTTTAGTGACAAATCATTGTCAACTACATTTGATGCTTGCTCGTAAAGTACTTAAATTTATATGTAGTGAACAACTGACAAAAGGTAGCATTCACTAATAATTAAATTATATAAGAAAATAATGGACTGTGGCAGGAAAAGCCTAGTGAAAATTTAAAATAAAGTTTGATTTTGTAATTGTAGATATACATTAGGTTAGTTTAATAACTACAGGGAAGATTTCATGTTATGTCTCAATTATACCTGCTTTGTTTTTTGTGCCTGTATATAATGTTTTATACTATACTGTACAGTTCCATTGACAAGTTCAATGTTCAATGTTCACTGGCCTCTATGGCTAGTTGTGAGCGAGAGACTGAGTGGGTGAGTGAGTGAGTGAGTGAGTGAGTGAGTGAGTGAGTGAGTGAGTGAGTGAGTGAGTGAGTGAGTAAGTGAGTGGGTGAGTGAGTGGGTGAGTGAGTGAGTGTGAGTGATAGAGTGATAGAGTGAGTGAGTGAGTGATAGAGTGATAGAGTGATAGAGTGAGTGAGTGAGTGAGTGAGTGAGTGAGTGAGTGAGTGAGTGAGTGAGTGGGTGGGTGGGTGGGTGGGTGGGTGGTTGGGTGGGTAAGTGAGTGAGTGAGTCAGTGAGTGAGTGGATGGGTGATTGAGTGAGTGAGCGAGTGAGTGTTGTTTAAGGGCCCGTCGACAACTAGGTCATTAGGGCCCATGGCTACTTGTGAACTCGCTGAACGCAATCCAGTGTAATCTAATCTAATCACTAGAGACCGGATGTTAGGCAGTTACATAGTTCAAAATAGGTAAGAAAAAAGACAGTTACAAATACAAAAGTA
Organism: Tenodera sinensis; assembly: GCA_030765045.1. NCBI lineage: Eukaryota > Metazoa > Arthropoda > Insecta > Mantodea > Mantidae > Tenodera > Tenodera sinensis. The sequence continues at coordinate 88,065,320 of CM060964.1, forward strand.
GATAAGCAAAATAGGCACTAGAACCGTGGAACTAGGCGCCAAAATCTTTACAGTTACATGCAAAAACAGACAAATGATAAGAGAAATGAACACTATTTGGGTTTCTCTTGTTACCAATTGAAATAAAACTTTTAAGTCATGCAGTATTTAATCAAATTTACGTTCCTGATACATGCAGATTTAGTACATAAATCACAATAGTGGGACCTTCCAAACTGCTGTATGAACAGTACCTGTTAGTTATTTCTGTAATGCTTCACCTTTAATACAAAATAACTTTTGTCAATAATTAACAAACACTCATTTATTACACATAATGACAGATATTTCTTCAAATCTTTCAGTTTTAAGTTATGCCTCCTATCAGATAGTACATTTTAAGCACTGAAAACGACCTTCCACTTCTACTGATGTTATTGGAGCGTACTTAAAAAGTACAAGATTTTGAGGATCAATATCACTTGAAGTGCTGTTTTTACTGCCAAGAATCATTCCTATGTCTTTTAATTGTTGATAATCATTATTCTCTTGGAGAATTCCCTCCCATTTTTCTCTTAAACTTTGACCTGCATCACCTGGAACAACGTGAATTTTCTGAGTAACTTTATCCACAACTTGCAGTAAATATACCAGTGTTTTATTTTCCTTTTCGATGTATTTAATGGCATCTGCTAGCACAGAATAATGAGCAAAGTAAGTTTAAGTAATGTACAACACTTCATGAACCCATGAGATGCAAATTTCCTTTATGTTAAGCATTTAATCCAATTCTTCAATAAAATGGGGTTATTCTACTCGAAAAAAAGCAGAAATGAACATTTATAGGCATTATGTATTAAAATAGGCAAAAATAGGCACATTCATCTTTATAAAAAACAGCTCCAAGGGTAGTAAGTTGAACCAAAATTAAGTCGTGTTTATTATACGTATAGTAATAAAGAATAGGCGTTTTGCCAAACATCCTGCCTCTACTAATCACAGGCAAAAATAGCATCAATATAAATTGGAATATATAAAATATTTTTATTGCTTAGCGCACTCCTTGCTACAATGTAAATGCATTGAATTTCTGATTACAGCTAAAACTAGTATTCTGCAGGGAAGATTAAGTTTTTAAGATATAAACGGATGTTAACGTATACAACTATGTTCTGTGACGTCCGTGGAAGTTACACCTACTTAAAACTGGTTCACAATAATTCGAGAACGGTATCCAAAACGGAAACGAGAACGGGAAGGAAATTTCCGCACAAGATTTTGATTGACAATGGGCCCAGTAACCATAACGGGAATGCTTGTCGAAGGTCATGTCCATCACAGAGTAGAAAGTCGATTGTGATTTCATTTGTTTTTAACTGACCAACGATATTTTTTCCATCTGCTTCATTTTCAGCCAACACAATGCGGGTTAGCCAGCATAAAAATTCAATTAAATACGCATTATTTAAACTCGGATCCATTGCTCTTATGATTCCTATTCCTGTACCTAGTTTCATTCCTTTATTAATAGCACACATTAAAGATGTTTGTTTTTCCTCGTTAGTTTCTAACAATTTTTGCTGTGTGTAGTTTCTGTATTGTTTTTAAGGCAACAGCTAGCTTTGAGCTGCATATAAATAAACTATAAGTATATGACAGTTTCACCAACGCTCAGTGGATCTGCGAGATTCAGGATCTGAGATTTGAACGCAGGCGGCGCTGTGGTCGAACGGTTAGAGCGTTCGCCTACCACCTAAGCGACCCGGGTTCGATCCCAGGGACCCGCATGTGGTATTTGTGGTGGACGAAGTGGCGTCAGGGCTGGTTTTCTCCGGGTTCATTGGTTTTCACCTGCCACTCATTCCACCAATTGCTCCATTATTACTTTTCCAATCAACGATTTCGCTCTGCATTTCATAAAATCCTCTTCCTCACTATCATGCCTGGTGATTGGCTAACCACCCGCTTCCCGCAAGCTTGACCTTGCACCTTTGTTTGCTCGCCGGCCTGTTATGTGGTGTGAAGAAGCTTTACCCCGACCGTCCTTTGCTGTGCACCGCGTCTGGTGTCACAATCTACAATGACACAAAACTTAATTTGAGGGCTTATCTACTGATTTTTGAATGCATTTATTAAGTAAGTTTAATCTCAGAATGTATAATTAAATTTAGTGTGGAAAAGTGTATTTGTTGCGAAGTCATTTAAATACTCAAAATACTTATCACTGCTAGCAGCAGGTAAAACATCCTAGCCGAACAAGAAAGAAGAGCCCCAAAAATCTGGATATAACTAAGACATCTATTTTCCCGATCCAGCATTAGATTCCTAAAGGAAACTTAACCACACAGGCAAAAATGGCTGTAGTGGCAACCCCACTACAAATAAATAAGCTAACCACACGAGGACAATTTTGTGTTAATACAGCGCTAATAAAATACGTAAATATGAAAATAGTTTAAGCGCGGGGTACTCCTCCTCACATTACTCCTCCGTAGTACAACACGCAACCAAGGACAACAATAGGTTCACAACAATAGCAAAATTAGTTTTCGTGATGAATAAAACTTAAACTGCAGATCTCGCATTTGTTTTACACTAAAATATGCATTTTGCATACTAAGCGTAATGTAAATATAATGAAGCGAGTAAGCTAAGAATTTTGACCACCTTTAAGAGATTTTGGAATATCCAGCAGCTGCTAAAAATACGGTTCTAGGTCAGGCATCACCAATCCTTGCATTTCATGCGATGCAACCGCTTAAAGTGCTAATTTTCAAGCTATACTTAGAAAGTAAACATTAGTACATTTAATTCTATGAGAGTTGGTGTTGCAAGCGATAATACCAGACCGTAGGTGATAATTACTCTAGGTAATTAGGAAATATAACCTTTCAACTCTATATTGTATTTGTTTCACAGAGTACGCAAAAATAGAAAACAAAATGTGTCAGTCTGTCAACAATAAGAATGGAGAATTTATTTCTGGTGATGATGGTGGTAGTAATGAAGTTGCCACTATGGAGGTTAAAAACTATCACAAAGGAAAAAGTCAGAAATATAAAGAGCTACATTGGTTAGAGAAAGAATTACAGAAGATCGAAAGAGAAAAGCAGAGACTGGAACGAGAAAGAGAAAAGTATCTGGAGAGGGAAGCAAGGTGAGGCATTAATTATAAGACAAATTTAGTTATAAGTGTTAAGAATACATCGATATAGTTCCATATACATGCACACCATGTGAATATCTTTATTAGTTTAATGTAATTAGATGTTTCATCCGAAAATACCTCAAGGTTTTTATTGTTCTACTGCCTGCAACGCCTGAGAACGCTACTGAACCTGAGAACAGTTGTGCTAGAGTAGTTGCCGAAAAGTCAGGCGCAGCACACAGCACAACATGGATGCATAGGCAGTGCAGCATGCCCTAAAGTGGTTACCTATTGTGCGAGTTCGTTTTCCTTTGTGGTTCATATGTTCTTTGCGGCATTAAATGACATGTTTTTCTCTCTCATGTTTTTCTTAAACGTACTATGGCAAATCGTTTTCCTCGTCTTGCTATTATATACTACCATCTTCAAAACCCCAGTACAACAGCCCATGAAGGGTCAGGGCTTGCCGCCCAGCCGCTGCGTCCCCCATCTCTGCCCACTACAGGCGTCATTGTCGGGGTGTAATACTGGAGGGTGGTACGTGGTCAGCGTTCCGAGCCCTCCCGGCCAATTATGCGGCCTTCTCTATCAAGTAGCTCCTCAATTGGTCCCTTCGGGACCTAACGAGGCTGAGTGCACTACTTGCCAGCCCTCCCAGAGGGGGAAAATCCCCATGCTGGTACCAGGGATCGAACCCGGGTCCTCCGCTTCAGAGGCAACACAACCATCTGTAAAGCTAATATGCTATGACAATCACTATAATTTGTCAATCAGGCGTTAATCAACAAACAATGACCACTTCTAACTACGTGGAAAGAACGGCTACAATAACTGGACAGAGTTATAAGGCATCATTGTTGTTCCTAAACTCATTTGTTGAAATTTTTTAACTTATTTTTGAACTTAATGTGTAGTTCCTCTTAGTATAATTTCATATCTGAATATACCTTTTAGGCATTGGAGTAATTCTATACACTCATAAAAACAATGACATATTAAAGTAATCCTACACACACGTTTATTTTGAGTGAACCATAACGAATCTGACCGTAGCAAAACGCGCATATAAAGAAATAGATACAACACAATCTCTCCTTGCTCTAGAGAATGTCGCAAACTTTTCTGCTCGTGATATTGCAAGATGCGATGGAGTTCCTATGCCTATCGCTCAGAGGAAAAAAATCCGAAGAATTCAGAACTTACAAGTTTAAACTTTTGAAATTTTCATCTGGTGGTGCATTTCACATAAAGCACTATTTACCTTTTGTGAAAATGATTTCCCTGAAAAGTTATATGCATAGAACCATAAAAATTAATATTATATCCTAATTATGTTGGAAAAGTCTTTGATAACAATTTAAGCCCAATTTGTTGGAATTAGCTTCAGCTCCACGTTTGCTTTAAGATTAGAAATTGGAATATCTTACATCGGTTACCAGTACCTATAAAATATGTATTGAAATTTAATTAATGTGCTGTATATAATAAAAGTTTATCCTTCTGAATTATTTATTCATAAACCTTTTCCCACTCACATTTATTTCCCTTCTGCTTGACATATGAGCTCTCTAGCCCCTAGCGATTGCAAGAATATAGATACATTGCTTCATTTTACTGAAGAGATATGCATAAAACCGCAGTCAGTCATAAAACTTCTGGTGCAAAAATGACCATGGTCATGTGACTGTGCGTTCTATCTATTATTGCTACCTACACACAATGTTACAAAAACCAAAAAATCAACTATATTGGCATGTGGTAGTTTATTTGGGCCACTTTGTGTAGCAACATTTTCAGAATACATATTATATGAAACTTCTTTAAAAATATTACTTTTCAGTGAATGAACTATTCAGTGTTCACTCTGGAAGTGATATTCTGCTTAGATCTAAATCTTATTAATTTATTATTTAGGCAATGTCTCATCGAAACATCGTTATGTTTAATTATTAAATATTGCGTCATGGACGAGGGTAGTAATGTAAGAACCGCATTACAGTTTAAATCCCGCCTCAATCGCCCTCCCTGACTAAGGTATTTTCAAGTTTTTCTCAGTCCTCAAAAATGGCAAAACCTGGGGAGGTACCCTAAAATTAGGCTTGGAGCGTTTCTCTTTTCAATTGTATTTCATGAAACCTCGTTGTCCATCTACCGTCTGTGGTGCCGTATTTACCAGGGAAGGTCACGATATACCGTTGTGCAAATTATATTCATACATAGTGCAGTTAACAGAGCAAAAAATATACATACACAATAAAATTTTAAGTGCTATGGACCATTAGCACAGGAGATATCAGCCAAAGTTACGATGAGAATAGAGTAAGTATGAATTATTTATGAAACAAGTGGATTATTTGAGACAAATAGTCAATAATATGACCAGAAACACTCTATAACAGAGTTGACTACTCTATCGAGGACAAAAAAAAATGCAGGTCAGCAATAACACCAGTCAGTGAATAGGCAATTCTTGCAGTGTGCACATTTGATGAAAGGAGCTTAGTCACAGTTCTCATGGAAACAACCTTCCGTTAACCCTTCTTCGAAACAGTACTCCAAGGGTGTTTGAAATATAGGTACCTAGAAAGTCGTTGGTGGAAAGAAAAATTCACATTTGATTAAGTTGGAGATTTGCTACGGAGAACTAGAAATTCACAAACAATTGACGGCGTAAGAAGTGATCTCTATGCCATATGTTAATGTCATTGTCAGAAGATACGATAATTGTATATGTGGTAAATTTCACAAAATATTTTGTATGGACGGAAAAAGAAAATGTCTGCAGGTTGCACAATGCCTATACTTTGCTGGAATTAGCTTCTTCGTGAATTCAACGCCTTCGGGAACTGCAAAGTTGTATAGTCCATCTCTATTGGCTGTCCAGGAGTCAACCAAAAGAAGGGCTTTAGTTTTTGCTCGTAAATCTGCCAAATTACTTGCAGCTCGATGCGTAAATGGAGGGCTTTCGTACAGAGGAACCACCCCATTTATTCCTCCCCTCCTATCAACACAGTTGTAGCACAACAGTTAAAGCTTTACAAAGGAATTTTCTCTCTTGTCAGTACCAAAACAAAAATAGTTTTCTACTCTCCGCGACAATTACCGTGACCTTCCCTTGCTAGTAATATCAGGCTTGCCGCCCGAGAACACTGCATCCCATGAAAACATATGCGCCATAGAAGTTGCCGAACAACCAGGCGTAGAATAAGGTCAATCAAGTAATTTGGTACGTGCGTATAAGCAAAACAGTTGATCATGTCAGCTATAGTTTGTAATGGAAAGAATCAGATATTTTTCTGAACCTTTGTGATGTGAAGAGTTTTCAAAACAAGCCAGCGGATGAACTATTTAGGATTGAGTTGTAATATATCGAGGAAGGAAGCATGTAACAACATTCTCCTTGGATCTAAAAAAGTGAAGCTAGAAACAAACAGCATCTACTACACATGACGTGTTAGGTAATACATCCGCATGGAAATTCCAGTAATTTTGGCGAGTACCCAAGAAGGGTAAGCGGAAACTACACGCGCTGATTCTGCACATAAATGTTGAACCTTTGCAATAAAATGCACGGAAGTTGCACACTATTTTGAGAAAGAGGCCCGTTGCAACTCCGCAAATCACACACTTCTAGAGTGTGAGGATGCACTGCAACCAGTCTTTGCCATATTTCCGTATATGTAGCATGAGGAAGGTTTAAAGCTAGCTCAGAAGGTTATCTGTCGCACTGAATAACTGTTCCCTTGTTGCATACTTAACATATTCTGATCTATTAATTCATGCTGTACGATACTGAATTTTAAAAAGTAAATTTGTCAGTGTAAATTTGAATAGAAAACTCCATAATGCTCAATTTTCTCCAATTTCCTTACATGTCTTTCTTTTCCCCCTTTTTTTATCACCTATGGATGTAACTGGATTAAATATTTGTTAAAGCACAAATTTAATGCCAAAACAACTTAACAAGTCATTGAACATTCAAATATTCGACCTACACAATGTTAGGTTATGCAAATGAATCAGTTAATCTTGAAAGAAATTGAGTCCAATTTTTAAAATTTTGAGATAATCCCAAATAACTTTTCCATAAATGAAAATGTTGACCAGCTGAAATAAGGGACATGGAATGTATGTAATTAGTTTGTTTCAATAGCTACAGATGCAGTTGCTTTCTACATTATGAATTGATGAAAAATTCTAATTTAAACATTCAATTAGTTTATAGCATTAACATTTCGTCATGCAACCTAAATATGAATAATATGTTGAAAATGACTAAAAATACCTACATCATTATTTAAAATAAATCAATTATGTCTAAGAAGAAAATTGAATGTTTTACAATATTCTTTGCAGTAGCAATGAGTTTCCTACCTGCAGAGCATGGTTATTGGAAGAAAACAATAGTTGTGTTAAATAGCCATGCAGATTTTTTATATGACTATTATGGACATTTATTATCATATACCACAATGAAAATCCTTTTCATGACAAGTTTGTTTATAATGCACACCTGTATTATAATCAATGTAATCTTTCCTTATGCATCTAAGACATCACAACCAATACACATATAACTCCTTTCACATTTGCAAAGCTAGCTGTGATACTACCGACTGTTTCCTAAAATGTTAACTCAAGCAATACAATGTACTGAATCAATGATGTCGATTATTTCAATGCTTTAAATAATAGTTATTTACCTGGACCTCAGTGGTGTCTAAGGATGACCTTTTGTCTTCCCCTTCATAGATGGGCTACACAAATGGTTCAGCATCTTTCTCAAATATCATAAAATTAATTTACACAATTTCCAAAGTTTATTTCATGTTGTGTATGGTAGCTTCTTCTGGGCACACACACAAAAATGTAGCTATACCTATCTAACTAGGTTGTTGGTGCTTGGTTGTTGATATTAACTTTTGTTACATTGCATCTTTTTAAGTGACATTTAACATTAGCATATAAATGAATGTTACATATAATTATTAACATAAAACAAAAATATAAATTAAATTAAACAACATTAAACATAGCAAAGTAACTTGAAACAATTATGTTATTCTGAAAGCAGTTATTCTTGCCCTTATTGCCCAATTATTTAATTTAAAAGCATATTTTAAAACATTAAGAATTATCAACCAGAAACATTAAAAAATTCGGGGTAGTAAGGGGTAGCGATGCGCCTCCTATAGCCTCTCCTACCCAATTCCCATCCTCATCCTGCCCGTGGTGCACCCTGCTTTTAACAGATGAGGCTCTGGGGACCGAATCACAGCGGTATAACTGTTTCATCTAAAATGGAGGAAATGTCATTTACATATGTGCTGGCCTATCACAGCACAACAGCGTCCCTCAGAGGCACATGAGGGGAAGGTCGGTGGATCTAAATATCATCTATTTAGTCCTCCCGGCTAGGTCCGATGGACCCGTTGACCAATGATAGGTGTGGTCCCCCTTGCAAAATGGGGGTTTAAGTCGGGTGATGTAACTGCCACATTGTAAAACTGGTGCCCGTTAAGAAAACAGTTACATGAAAGCCACATACATGAATATGAGTCCTAAAGATAAACATTCCGGAGTTAAAACTGTCCCCCAATCGGATCTCCGGGTGGGGACATCTTTAGGCAAATTTCATCACAACAATTCCAATACTTTAAGAATTCTACAATGGAATGCAGGAGGCATGTCCCAGCCTAAAAAACAAGAGCTAATGAAAATATTAAAAGACCAAGATATAGATGTCTTCACAGTACAAGAAGCCAATATATCACAAGAACAGGAAATATACTTTGAAATGGATCAGTACACTACACATATACTTCCAAAGGCTCGTCAAATAGCAAGTGGTATTCTTACAGGAATTAAAAGAAATATGAAAGCTATTATCCAAATCAAAAAAACAATGGAAGAACAAGATAAATCAGAAATAGTTAAAATTGAAGTATGGAAAAGTAACTATCACTATAGAATTTACAGTATCTACAATCCTCCAGACAATACACTAGATCTAAATTCTATTCCCATAGAACCCGTTAAGAAAACAGTTACATGAAAGCCACATACATGAATATGAGTCCTAAAGATAAACATTCCGGAGTTAAAACTGTCCCCCAATCGGATCTCCGGGTGGGGACATCTTTAGGCAAATTTCATCACAACAATTCCAATACTTTAAGAATTCTACAATGGAATGCAGGAGGCATGTCCCAGCCTAAAAAACAAGAGCTAATGAAAATATTAAAAGACCAAGATATAGATGTCTTCACAGTACAAGAAGCCAATATATCACAAGAACAGGAAATATACTTTGAAATGGATCAGTACACTACACATATACTTCCAAAGGCTCGTCAAATAGCAAGTGGTATTCTTACAGGAATTAAAAGAAATATGAAAGCTATTATCCAAATCAAAAAAACAATGGAAGAACAAGATAAATCAGAAATAGTTAAAATTGAAGTATGGAAAAGTAACTATCACTATAGAATTTACAGTATCTACAATCCTCCAGACAATACACTAGATCTAAATTCTATTCCCATAGAACCCAAAAGTATTTTAATAGGTGATTTTAATGCACACTCCCCTAGGTGGGGCTACAGAGATATAAATTCAGCAGGAAGAGTCATAGAAGACCTATTAAACTCGTCAACAATGGAATTAATATTTAATCCAAATGATCCACCCACTTACCTTCATTATAATGGTTCGGGTACAAATCCTGACCTTCTGATGGTGTCATCTGACATAATTGACAATACGAAAAGAGAAATAATAGAAGACCCAGGTTCAGGCCACAGAATCACCATAAACTCCATAAGAGGTCTAATAAATAAAAGTAACAAACCAAAAGTTAAAACTTCTTGGAATTTTAAAAAAGCAGATTGGTCCAGTTTCCAAAATGAGATAGAAGGGAAGTGTAATATACTGTTAGAATCAGAGTTCAAGTCAACAGATGAAATGAATAAAAAAATTTGTGAAATATTATTATCAGCAGCCAAAACACATATCCCCAAAGGAAAGTTAAAGAAATATAGCTACTTTTGGTCTCCATCTTTATCTAAGTTAAAACACGAAAGAAATATAGCAAGAATCAAAGCCGAAAGAACCAAGTGTCCAAAAGATGTACAAAACTGGAGAAGAAAAGCAGCCATTTTAAGAAAGAATTAATTACAGCAAAAAGGGCCAGTTTCACAAATTTTGTAGAACATATGGACTATAGGAAAGATGGAAATAAAATATACAAATTCCTTAATAAAACAAAATTATCAAAAAATACAACTGAACCATTAAAATATAATAACAAAAGCTTAACTACAGATAGGGAAATAGCAGAATCCCTTAACAAGTTTTATGCTCAGTCACAAAGAATACCCCAAGCGTATAAAAAACAAGATAAGGCTATCCAAAAAACTATCAGAGAAACTAGTAAGCTAAAAGGTATACGAAATGATATTTTTATTCAGGATTTTAATGAAACAGAACTGGATTTAGCAATAGAACAATTACAGAACAAAAAATCTCCTGGACCTGGCAAGATCCACCCAGAGTTTATTAAACACCTTGGCAGGAGAGGAAAAGAAATCCTACTTAAACTGTATAACACGTGTTAGAGAATGACTGTACCTTCCGACTGGAAAAAAGCCATTATCATCCCAATTTTAAAGAAAAACAAACCCTCAAACAATATTAATAGTTTCAGACCAATATCTTTGACCAGTGTTATTGCAAAAGTGATGGAAAGAATGGTGGCATCTAGACTTAACTGGTTTCTAGAATATTACAACTTAATTAATAGTTCACAGACCAGCTTCAGACAGAATCATAGTACAAGTGAAAATGTACTCCTACTAAGCCAAGACATCAAGGAAGCTATCAATAGAAAGGAGGATACCTTGGCAGTATTCATTGATTTTAAATCAGCATATGACTCAGTCTGGAGAAATAAATTAGTTGATAAGTTGCAATCAATAGGTGTGAAAAGTAACATGCTTAAGTGGATAACTCAGTTTATTTCACAAAGATTTTGTGCCACAAAATATAATACATACATTTCCAAATATAAACAAACACACCGAGGACTTCCACAAGGTGCTGTTCTGAGCACAACACTCTTTAACATATATATAAATGACCTTCCATCAATAATAAAAACTTTAGAAACCAAAATTGCTTTATTTGCCGACGATGTAGTCATTTGGACTTCAGGCTCTTCAAAAAAACCTGAATTAATTAAAGACAGAATAGAAACAGCCCTAAACAAAGTACATGAATGGAGCTCCAAAAACCTCATGACTATCAATGTGGAAAAAACAAATTATGAATTATTTACACTAAAATACAAACCAGTTAATGTTAGCATAAAATATAATGGTAAACCACTCAAAGCAGTTGATGATGCCAAATACTTAGGCATCACTTTCGACAGAAAGCTAAGTTGGAAAAAACATATAACAAACATCTCAGAAAAGGTTGAAAAGAAATTGCAAATCCTGAAAAGGTTAGCTGGTGCTAAATGGGGCTGCTCAAGGAGAGTCCTTAACACAACATAGAAAATGTACGTTAACCCAAACCTCTTGTACTGTTCTGAAGCTTTAATAACAGCAGCAAATGCTAACATCAATAAACTTGAACAAATACAAAATCAAGCTCTTCGCCTAATCACTGGAGCAGTTAAATCCACATCTATTGATGCCATGCTTGCCTTAACACGGACCCCATCAATAACAACAAAAATAGAAGAACAAGCATTGCTCCAACACGAGAAAATGTTACGACTGCCAAACTCTAAATGGAAAGAAGAGAACCTCCCCCATTCAATCCTTAAAACTCATAGTACTTTCCTAGAAAAGGTAACACAGATTAAATCCAAATTGAACATTCCTAACACCAGAGAAAATCTACTTATAAGAGAAAATCCATTGGAATTATTGCAACCTACCTTCAATTTGGAATTAATAGAGGAAATAAGTAAATCAGACACACCAAAAGAAATACAAAAACTTCTAGCTCTGGAAACAATCAATACTAGGTATCCCACAGAAGAATGGCTGCACATATATACTGATGGATCCTCGAAGGAAAACCTTACTGGAGCTGGAGTTACGTGTTCACATTTTTCCTTTTATCATTCTGTTGGCAGAGACACAACAAATTATGATGGAGAAATAGAGGCTATATACATTGCTCTCCGACAATTATTAAATCTTCCCTTAAATAAATTTAACAAGGCAGTAATTCTTTCAGATTCTAAAGCTGCAATTCAGGGAATATGTTCAAATACTACAAAGAAGTCAACAAAAATTAGAGAATGCTACAAAATGTTAACACAACTCCAAAAAGTTAATAAGACTGTTCATCTCCAATGGATTCCAGCACACTGTGGAGTCATGGGGAACGAAGCTGCAGACTCACTTGCAAAGAAAGGCACAACAATAAAACAAAAGTCTAAATTCAATTTCTCATATTCCTCAATAAAACGCTTGATCATAAAAAATTTTTGTCATTCATATCTACAAGAAATAGAAACAAATGCCAAAGATAAAAAATGGATTACACTACTTTCCAATCCAGATATAATCCCCCAGAGACCAAGGAAAACAGCTGTTGCAGCCTTCCGACTATTGACAAATCATGACTGCTTGGCAAGTCATCTCTACAGAATAGGTATCTCAGCCTCACCAATATGTGTCCTGTGTAACGATCCAGCAGAAATGAACGAAGACCACTTGAAGACCTGTGAAGCATTAAGATCAGAAGAAACTACAGTTCAAAAGTATTGGAAAGCACGAATGCTAATGGCTTCATTGCCAGATGCAAGGCACTAGAAAACAACAACAACAACAACAACAACAACAACATTAAAAAATTCTATATGGCTTCTGAAATAAATAACAATGTCTCAAAACTTAAAAGTTGGCATAATTCTGATGTACAGTTTCCATGTAACCCAAAAGTAAGTAAATATTTTTGCTGTGCAGTCTGTGATGCCTGATCCATAAAGACTACTCCTTCAATGATTGTTTTGACAATGAGCATTTCATACTGAACGTGTGTAGACTAAAGATAGGGAATCAAAACATGCATGAGAAATCCTGTATCATGATGGTCTTCTATTACTAAGGTGCCATGGAAAGCTGCCCAAACACCCATTAAAGTTTCTCATCTGATTTTGTATTATGATCTTTAAGCCAACCTCAAATACTCCAAAATATCATGCCATAAAACATGTACTTTTAATTTCCTAGTTTATAGTTACACATTATTAGGGTTGATATATTTTATGACAATTGCTCCTTCACACCAACAGTGTGAAAGTTTTCTTTTAGTTTAGAACATTGTCTGGGATTATTTTCTGGCATATTAATTTATTTTCAGCTCATTACAAGTGTTATTTATTCTATTGTTTAATATTATTATAACATTTACAAAGTGGTAAATGCATTTTTTCTTAAAATATACAATGTGTGTGTCTGTGTGTGTCTGTGTGTGTCTGTGTGTGTCTCTGTGTGTCTCTGTGTGTCTGTGTGTGTGTGTGTGTGTGTGTGTGTGTGTGTGTGTGTGTGTGTGTGTGTGTGTGTGTGTGTGTGTGTGTGTGTGTGTGTGTGTGTGTGTGTGTTTTTGGCAGGGGGTTTTAACCATGTTTTGAACTACTAAAAAGACAAGTGATGTTATATTGTCAACATTTAACTGTTTGCCTAGACTTGAAAAAATGCGCCTAGCTGTGGGAGCTGGAAGACAAAAACAGGAGGTACTTATTCAAACCTCAACAGGATTTTTTCGCTTTCAAGGAATTTCAGAAAAGTTCACACGGAGATTATATGAGTGGGAAAAAGCAAGAGGGATTGGACCAGAAGCATCAACATTTGCATTGTTAGATCCAGGCTATCGTCCTCCACTTATTGATAGTTCCTTGAAGCAGTATGGTAAAGGTAAATGGTTTAAATATTTAAAACTATTAACTGTATTTGCAGCATTTGCTTATTTCAATAGATACAATATCTAGAAGTTTAGCATGCAGTAAGCAAGGAAAAAAATTGTAATCCATTTCTTGTGAATTGTTAGTTGCAATGTTTAGCATACATAAAATACAGTGCTTCAAACACTCCAGTATATAAAATTCTGTATTGTATGAGGATATAATTGTGACATAAAAGAATCCTTCTCTTCTATGTTAGCTTATTTCTATTCTTTCCTATGAGAAAGAAGAAAAACATTGTGTTAATTCTTTTATAAATGTGAAATATTACTGGGTAAATCTCAAATTGTTACTGTTTTATAATTCAAGAACAAATTTAATTAGACAATTAATTACACTGTCACAATTTGTTATAAAACTAGCACAATATCCATACAAATTCAAATGTGGTGGGACTATGAATGATCAAAAGGTCCAAGAACTTCAATGCAAAGCACACTAACAGTAATAGAAATATTACAAGTGACAATGTCCACAGTTATATGATACATATATAAAGTTAAAGTCTTAGATTATATCTATACAGTTTTCTTCCCTTAAATGTATACTGGGTATCCAAAAAAAACACTGACAACCATCAATATGTTGTGTGGGACGGCAAAGTGATTGGTTTCCAAATAGGAACCATTGTCCGGAAATGTATGGTTTGGGCGCTGCAGAGTGTTGAAGTTTGAGAATGAATGGTTGTAACAATTTGTTAACATTGGTTTTGGTATCTTAATACAGAAGGTAAGCAATCCTTTAGCCATCTTTGTACTGGCATGAGCAACCTGAGGATGATAAAATTTCTGTGCCTGTGCTTTATGCCTGTTAGAGTCCTTAGTACGCATCCTACTGCATCACTTATGTAGTTTCCAATATAGTAACGTTTCTTAACAGCAGTGTGACACATATCAGTGCACAAATGCTCAAATTGCCACCATAAGTACATTTTGATGTAAATCTGTGGAATTGCCTCAACGTTGCATATGCAAATCGATGGATTGGTAGAGGTGGAGCAGTTCCATGGCCAGCACGGTCACCAGATCTGACACCTCTCAACTACTTTCTGTGGAGTTGTATGAGGTGTATGGCGTATGACTCTCCTGTAATGTCAGCGGAGGACCTTATGCCTGGAGCCCACGGAGTGATCTAAAATCTTCAAAGACAGCCCCACGTATAGACTCATGTGCATGAGGCTCACCACCACCGATGTAGGCTATGCAATGACATAGTAAGTACACAGTTTGAAGCCCATTTCTAATATAGGCAGCTTGATTTTGGGTTTATTGAAGAAATGTGAACGTACACATCTCACTCTTCATGTGCCACACCGTCCAAACCGTGCATTTCCGGACAGGGTTCCTATTTGAAAATCAATCAGTTTGCCATCCCGTACAACATAGTAAGTGTTGTCTGTGTGTGTTTTTTTTTTTTTTTTTTTTTTTTTTTTTGGGGGGGGGGGGACATTCTGTATACCCATCCATATAATGGACTGAATGTGATGCAAACTGATGTGATGTATTGATGTGACTAAAATATTTTATATTTGATTAAAGTTATGTTTAAACTTTAGGGTATGGTGGTGAAAAGGGCAGTGAAGGAAGTACATTAGCTCGTTCCAAATCAGCAGGCAGTGTCTCCAACCTTGGAAATACTGACATCATGTCTATGACAGGTGGTAATGCTGTAACTGCCATTATAACACATCAGTCATCGAGCCTTTCTCTCAATGATGTAGAAGTTCTGGAGAAAGTTGATATAACAAGTGCTTTAGAAGGTATTGGTTTATTATTCCTCCAGCAAGTTTGATACTTGCTACTTTCATAACTATGCAGTTTGTAATTAATTTAATTTCTAATAAACTTGAGTGTCTCAAACCTTAGGAGTTCTTTACTGCAAAATGTTAAATTTAAATGTACACATGTGGACAAAAAAAAATTAGTCATGTCTGGAACATCAAATTCATCTAAATCCTACATGCCACAGTGCCTTGTTTACACCATTTGCAATACAGTTGTGAAGCAGCAGCAATCAATCAAGGTGCTGTGCCATGTAGGACATAGATGAATTTGGCATTACAGACATGACACATTTTTTTTGTCCACGAGGTACATAAATAGTAGCCTATTTTTCTTTCCATATTTTCAAAGTATTATTATTACAGACCTGAATGAAATAATTTTGCTTAAATAAGTAGAATTTGTATGAGTTTGTTATCAAATATTTTATTTTGAGTTGTAAGACAATTGTATTATAAATTGATATTCTGTTAAATAAGGAAAATTGAAGCTATTAACAGTGAAGCAACAAGATTCTAAAGTAAGAACAAATTAGAAACTAAGAACTTCACTTATCTTAGTAATGTTGCAAAAAGAACTTACAACATTACTAAGATAAGTGAAGTTTTTAGTTTCTAATTTGTTCTTACTTTAGAATTGATATTCTGTGTTTAATTGTTAGATTTATAAACATATACCATTACTTGGTTCCAGAAATTACAGGTGTAAAATTTAGATATGCAGTAACTCCTCCCTTTTTAAATGGGAATAATTGTTAATTGTAGCTGTTAGCAACTGTTCCTATGTGAAACTTAAAGTACCACAAAAACAATCACCAGTAGTGTCATTATTTATACTATCTACATTTGTAGTAGAAACCAGTATATTTGCAAATATATTGGGAAAATAGAACTTCTGGATAAACATTCATTCAAAGAATGAAAGTGATCTTGTTAAATTTAATTGCAGAAATCAAAACTATGGACATAGTTATCAACAAACTGAAATAAATTGCAATGCACATTTAAAGTTTGGTGCCATTTTTACCTTATTTACATTGTCATACAGCAGCCAAACTTCAAGAGGTTGGCACCTGGCAGTTGAAGAGATAAACAGAGATAAGCAGAGCTCTCGCCCAGCATAAATGCTGCAAGTGCTACACCGTTCTGCATTTCAAAACTTATTTTTCATTTTTTTGAATCTGATAGGTGATCCTAGATGGATTTTTTGTGCTGAATTCGAAAATGATCTCCATTTTCTTCCATCATGTCAGGTTTTCAAAATATTCATAAATAACAGAAATTAAATTAAAAATTTATGAAATGTAATAATTTAATAAAAATTACTTTCAACAAGAATTTTGTATGAAAAACTAGGCCATAATTATAATTTGTTATGTGCCACTAATTAATCACTAATTAATAATAATTATAAGCACATTCATAACCTTAACTCAACATTGCACTTCAAATTTTCTCCTCTTTGACCTTCTTGCATATTGTTCACCCGGTTAGTAAGCGGAGGGTTCAAATCCCAGCTGTGGCATTGAATTTTTAAGTTCCAGTTCTACCTCTCAAACATTGCCCACACACGGTTTGTGTGTTTAAAAACACCAACAGTAAGTTTGTTGGCATAAATAAAATAATAATTACTATCTGAAGGTTATTTAATCCCGGGACTTAAAGTACTTGCAATAGTAAGTCACCATTGGGGTAATTGTCTCTGATGTGAGACTGCCTTTGTGGTTTACCGGGAGAAATACAAACTGGTTTGAGAATTCAATGTCATTCTGGAAGGTTGCCACAGCAGCTTAAAGGTTAGAGCACCCGCCTAGTAAGCGGAGGGTCTGTGGTTCAAATCCCAGCTGTGGCATTGAATTTTTAAGTTCCAGTTCTACCTCTCAAACATTGCCCACACATGGCTTGTGTGTTTAAAAACATCAACAGTAAGTTTGTTGGCATAAATAAAATAATAATTTATAAAGTTTATTTCTAGGAGAATACTCATAGTGCTTTATGCTATTATTAAAAGCATCCTTTAGACTACCACTTTCTGAAGCATGTGCAAAATATATCTACACAGTATCTGTTTTCATGAGCAAACTAACATCTGAACCACAGCAATGCAAAGTTATAAATCACTTATAAATATGAAAGAGGACAATTTTCTTATAAACACATCAGCTACTGACCCCATCTACTTTCAAATGTTATTATGTATAAACACAACCAAGAAAAACCTGCTTTTGTTTGATGGTTCCATGTACTGTAGGGTGAGGAACAGGAAAGAAGATGACCTGGAAAAAGCGTAGTGATGTGACAAAGATGGAAGTATTTTAGCCACACTTTCTGTGGTAACTTCAGTATTTTTTAAACACATTTTCCCTATAGGTACTTCTAAACATGTATCCGCCAGCTATGGGCTATTTGAAAGTCCATTGCTGGTTCACTCTTCAGAATGGACTCACAGTACAGTTAAACAGCCAGGTTTTCCACCTGGCTTCAGAAGCTATCACACCTTTATGCTCTAATCCTTGGAAACCAAAAAGCTAGGCAATATTTCTCCTGATGTTGCTAAAATGTGTGATATCACAGCAGTGAACCAGTGAGCCTAATGAGAAGCCAAGCTATCAAAGGATGGTTATTATATCCATATGTTTTCTCTAAATTGTGATAGTTATTAGGGTAAATTTGCTCACAACTTATAGAAAAAGTATAAAATGTCACAGGCAAGAGTAAGTAAAAGCATATATAGTATTTACAGATTCACGAGCAGCATCTGAACCTCATATATGCATCTCAGAAGATAATGTGCAAGATGATGAGCCTGCAGCAATGATTGTAGATGTAGAGGATGTTGTTGTAGAAACTGCTGCTCCACTTCCTGCTTCACCAATTGTTAGCAGCCAAACACCAATATACAGCTATGCACCAGAAGAAGTCTCTCAACTTATTGATTCTAGTGGAAGGTATGTTACTGCTCTTTATGCAGCAATAAATCACCTCCTAATTAATGCAAGGTTCCATCTGCATGGCAGAAAGAAAGAAAATAGTTGTAGCTCAGTTTATATTTTTAAAGATGTGAATTTCTTTCATATTTTTTAATACCATCCAATATTACCACATAGTGTAATAGTCAATAAGTGCACCTTATAAATTAATGAAAAGGAGCTTATAGAGACTACTAATACATATAAAAATATTCAAATGAATAGAGAAACCATTAATAAACAACAGATAATTAAATGTTTCTCTATAGAATGTTAGTAAAGATCTGGTATTATGGGTAAAATAAAACAATCTGATGCTAAACAATGAAAATATATTTTATCATAACATTCGTGTTATGAAAAGCAGGAATGAATATAATCCAGTAGTAAAGTTAGAAGGCAAAACAATAGCATAGAATAAAACCATGAAATACAATTGAACCTGCTTTATATATAACTGAGTTCTAAGTAATTCATATTTATATGTAAGTTTTTGTAGGTCCTGGCAAAATGTAATTTAGAAACATGTTAATAGAACCTTATGTATATGTAATGCATTTATACATAATTTGCAGTTATGCATATTAAATGTCACTGAAATATAACTGAGTTTTATGTAATTGTAATGAGCATACAGCATTTCCTATCTCAAATATGAGGTGTATTTTCCTTACCTCTGTTGACAAAGATGCAAGCTGAGTGGGCAACTTATGGCTGCAGAAACAAAAGACAAAGACATTTGCTGCTAGAGCTGATGGCTTTCGGTGCGATATTGTTGTAGCAACAAATGAGAAGTAAAATTGAACATTTTCAGTATCTGGCAGTTTTGTCTTTCAGGTCTCAATTGTTTTTAACCAGCCATGGAGAATAGAAAAAGGAAATCTTATACACTAGATCAGAAAGTAAAATTCATATGAGACGTGGAACTTAATCCACACAAAAGCGAAGCTGAAATTGCTTCAGGCTTAGGAATTGTTTATACCATGCTACATACAATCATCAGTAGCAAACTGAGTGTATGCATTTAATGCAAGAAAAGTGACACATGCCAAATTAACTGATTTCTTTAAAGCAGGACCAAGTTCAAAATGCTTTTTTTTTTTTTTTTGTACACATCTTTGTTGTTTGTAAAATTTTACACATATAGACCCACTGTGTTGCTTTTTTCTTTAATGTAATGCATTATTAAAATCTCATTTGTAAGGCATTGTGAGTTACAAGTAATTTTTACTTTTCCCCTTGATATAAACAAAAATTAGGTTCAACTGTATTTGTAATTTATACATTAATGACCTCAGTAGACAGCATAAATTGTTATATTTTGTAGCCAGTAAAGAGATAAAAGGATGTTCACATATACTTCTACTGACAAACCATTTCACTATGAAATTGTGTAAAAAATTATAGCATATGCTCCTCAGTACTCTTTCTCAATGGCCCTAGTTTAGCAGAAAAAATAAAATTAAACACATAAAGCATACAAAATAATAATGGTATTGGTTTTTGTTAAAGTGAATCCAAAATCCCTAGAGTACAAATATATTTGGAAGGACTATAGAAAAGATAATATGGTAATAAATATTTTCCGGTAAACTTTTTACTATGATATTCATCCTGGGCTGGTACATGCTTTGGTTACCATACTCCAAATGTTTAGTGAAAGTGCAGGGCTAAGAACAGGATAATATATAACTAATATTTTGTTCTAACAAACTAAAGCATAATAGAGAATAGCCAGATGGTGCCTCATTATTTTGTACATATTTTTACTCAAATATATTGGGTGTAATCTTAAATATCACTCTGGAAATACACCACTCTAAGTACATTTACTCTTGCACGCTAGCTTACAAAATTTTTGGTGATTATAGCGATGAAGAATATAATGATTCAGGGCTGACATGGAAGGATGATTCAAAAAAGGAATACAACTACAACTTATTGGAGGAAAACATCAACCTTCTACAAAAGCTGAAGATGAAGGAAGACATATGCAAGTAAGTGAATATAGAAAGTACTACTCTATTAAAACATTGAGTTTTGAAGTCCTACATAATTAATTACTGACTCTCAGCATTAAAAGAATTTATTTTTTGTTCCATTCAGCATGCAAAGCATTAATAATAGAATAATGTGCTACACTGGGGCAGCTGGTAACTCTGAAATTTGTTGGTTCACAAAGTAATTGCCAAAATTTGAATTACATCTTCACCATCAAACAAAACACAAGAAAACCAAAACAAAACAGGGGATTTTTACCATCACAACCACAGATCCAATCAAATTTCTCCAACACTTAACTGTTAAATTCCTGTTAAAGCACCCTATTTTTGTTTTTTAACAACCGGAACGATTTTTAACTTTCTTACCAGGATACTTAACATCACACTTTTCTTCCAAGTTTAATAATGAAAAAGGTTCTGCTAATGCAGATTGAAAAGAATTCTTTGTTTCCACAATGAATGGTCCTTAATCTGATATCACTTTGAATTCTTCCCCAAACAATAACATTTAGAACATTGAGCTCTTTCTTAATTATCTCATGGGGGTTTGCGTCAGACCAATAAATGCAATAATGAGGATTAACATGCCCATTTAGTTTGAAACTTGCTTCATCAGTCCATAAATATGCTGTTAAAAATTAGGATCTGCTTCAATGTAGGTTAAAAACAACTTAAAAAATTCAAGTCTTCTGTCACAATCATGTTCATGCAAAGTATGAATTAACTTTGGCAATAAAGAATGAATTTTGCTTCTTTTGAAGCTCCTTCAAAATACGCCTAGCTAAGCATAAGCGGACATGTTCCTTGCTGACTTATAAGGACTTCTAAAGATGCCCGAGTAACTAATTTAGTGTGTTCTCCACTATGAATAGTATGTGGTCAATTGGATCGAGAAGCATCTGGGATGTTCCCAGTTCTTTCAAATTTCAAGTTAAATATATGCACATGTTACTGAATTGGTAAGAGTGCATCATGAAACCTTTACTAAAGTCATTTTGGATTCTGGCTGTGTCTTTGTTGCAGGGTCTCAGTTACAGTTGGTTTTGTTGCATTTTGCTACTTGATATCAAAGAATGCGATGAACTTTAAAATAGCATTTGCAACAACGCGAAACAAAAGACAGAGGCTATAAACACAACCTTTCAGCAAGTAGCAATAAACTGTCACGAAACTAAACAATATGCTGTGTTCCTGCTGGCTAGTGGAGTTCATTTTTTATATTCAAGATGCTCTCAGGCTTCAAGCCAGGTGTAGTGATGAAGAGCCATCGACATTTCAGGAGTGTGGATCTCTCCCATCATCAGGATGATGAATGACTAACAAGAGTGAAAGGACCAGGATATGTACTGTCCGCTAGTATGGACTGAGCAGAAAACACCAAGTCTGCCTTTGAAGATCAAGCACCTAGTGAGACCGGTAAAGGACTAACTGGATCTTAATGTACCAGGAGTATACCACATCCCCTGTGAATGCAGGATGCCGTACATAGGCAGGACCATTTCCACCAGAGTCAAGGAGCATGAATGGTCTATACACTTAATGCAGCCTGAAAAGTCACTGCTTTGAAAAAGACCACAGAGTTAACTTCAAACAAATTACCATTGTGGCAAATTCTAGCAGTTTCTGGGAACAGAGGGTTCAGAAGGCTCTGCCCATCTCCTCCAAGAAGAGCACACTGAACCGGGATGCTGGATTCCAGTTCAGTCCCTCCTGGAAACCAGCCTTAAAGTTGGAGATCGACCGGCTCAGAAAACACAGATTCCAACCACCTCCAGATTAGATTTGGTGCTTTCTGCTGTCTGTACTAGCAGACAGTACATATACTGGTCCTTTCACTCTTGTTAGTCATTCATCATCCTGATGATGGGAGAGATGCACACTCCCAAAACGTCAATGGCTCGAAGCCCGAGAACATCTTGAATATGTTCGTCGCTAGGAAAGCTTCAGATCATACTTTCATTTTTTATCTTAACAAACATACGATGTGTATGTGTTTGCTTTTTAAGAAGTGATGGATGAACTTGTTTTAAGAAAGTAGTTTAAGCTCAGTACTATGGATATAATATGAAATCTGTAGATTCATATGTGCGAAGGCTTAATTTTAAAACATAATAGAATTTCATTTAGTAGATTATATTGGCTTCAATTCAAAATACACATATTTCAGTTTTAAAAGCCCCATTAATACTGTACTTTATAAAATTCTCTACTAGCAGAATTTTGCACATTTTGCAACATTGTTTTATTTTTGAGCTTAAACCCTGCTTTTTGTACTTATATCATAAGTAATTGAAACACGTACTTTCTTTGTTCATTAGTAAACTTATGTGCCATTGCACTCAAAATTATATAACACAAATTCTACTCAATAGCAACAACAACAGCAGACCTATAGACAAATGAATGTATGTATACTGTGTTATATATGAAACAAATCTAAATCTAAACATGTCTTGTCTCCTAATTATGTGTGTGTAGAGCTGCATACAGGGAATTTTGTGCCTCCCTGTAATTAATCTTAATTGCAATCATCTTTAGATGACAATGTTTTTGATACTCTTCTGCTCTTTTCTACACTTTTCAGGAAATTAGAAAATGAAATTGAAGGATTGGAAGGAAAAATTGAAGATGTTGCCAAAATTCATGAATTAGAATTGCGTAAGTACCTTTGCATTCAAATTCTTATCTATAGAAATTGTATGCAATAGGGTTTTTTAATTTTGGAAGAGAAGTAATGATAAATATTCATTAGTTGTAACCAAACATAGATTGAACAATCCTTGGCAGGACCAGCTTTGCAGCATGTGACTGACCAGCTGGTAAGGATGGTTGCTATGTAAGCAGTATAGGTGACAGGAGGTCTGCAGTAAATATAGTACAATTCATAATGTAACTTAATTCTAATGTACATAACATAAACACTTAAAAAGAGAAGTGAATTATTCATGTAAATCCACCAAGGAGATGTTGGAACTCCCTCCCATTGTTGTTCAAGCATTTCTGGCACTTGCTTAGAAAATGCCCATTGCTCTGCATTCCCCTCTGAGAAATGGCAGCAATTTCTTCATGAATGTTATTTTTAAGTTCATCTTATGTGTGTGGCTTTGCTCTTTTAATGCACAACCCCCCCCCCCCTCCAAAGCTAGAGTTAAAAATGGCAGGCAGTTAAATCAGGGAACAATGGGGCAATAAAGGGACAGTTTAAAAATTAAATCCATACATTTCAGATGGACCTAAAAATATTGGCCAAGAAATCACTGTCATTTTGTATTTTCAAGTTCATTTAAAGTGTATGGATTTATTTTGTAAACTTCCTCTTTTAACAAATGCTGGAGATAAAAATTGTAGGGGTTAAATCAAGAGAATGTGGGAGCATTAAAAGAAAAACATACAAAACAAATCCATAAAATTTAGACGAGTTTAAAAATAATATTAGTGGACAATTTCCTAACTAGGTACCAGAAATGCTAGAACAATAAAGGGAGACAGCTTCAGCATTTCTTTGCTTAATAATTACTTCTATTTACTTTTGTTTCTTAGTGATTACATTATGTGTATTGAAAATTATGTAAAAATCTGTACTTTACTGCAGATTTCCTGTCATCCTTACCACTGGCACAGAAACCACCTGCCAGCCAGCTGCACACTGCAAAACCAGTCACAAGAGGAATTGCTCACTCAATATAATTCAGCAAGATACTTTTACTATCTTTTATAATTCATTTGAAAAACATCTGATATTGCAAAAATAGAGAAAAACGACTGCATTAATACTCCTCCTTTGTTCAGAGAAAATTAAACGTTTTGATGTTCCCAAAGCTAATGTCACAGAAATTGATTATTTTGTCACTGACTTCCGCTTGATTTTGTAAGACCTGTGTGCAGCACATATTTCAGTTCCTTTCACAGTCTGTGGTATATTGTATAGTTCATGTACTCCTACCCATGTGGTATATTTAGTGTTTCCTATAGTAATTATTTATAGAGATGCAGAAAATTAATTTTGAAAACAGTTCTACACCTTTTTCTTTTGTGTTTTCAGAACATCTTGAAGAGGAGGAGAAGCATTTATGCAGTCAACATGAAGGTGAATTTCTAAGTATTTATTTACCCTTAAGTACTTCAGTTAGACACATATCTCCATTAGGCAATAAAAAGAGCTTATATAGAGCAGTGAATATAATTTTGAAATTCTTAACCTGTATATATAAAATAATAGCTCAGTCCATATTTGAACAAAATTCTACCTGGCCATGAACTTAATAAAAACTAAAATTAGCATAACTTTCATAAAAAATGGTAACAAAATTAAATAACTACTTGAAAAAGTAATTTAATTTAATATATCTTCATGAAAAGCAGCTAAAGTTATTACACCTAGTATCTACTCCATGTTTATTATTTAGCTTTTTTTACTTAATTTAAATATCAACACCAAAATGAATTCTTTTAAAGAAAAGAGCAGTCTGAACGGTGATACAGGCAAACCACTCAACATGATAGGAAGACCCTATTAGCAGGCCAACTTCCTATTGGAGGAGAAGGAACCAATAGGATTACAAGTGGGACAGGACAATGGGGTCAATCAGAGTAGCTAGTGTCTAATTGGATGGATTTTTTGCAGTCGTCCATTGAAGAAGCCGAACATAGTTATGCACCAAAACATCGGCATAATTTTTAATTCCTTAAATAAGCCAACAAGATGTGGCCCAAACCAGAAACAAGAAAGAAGTAATGGGCAAAGGCCATTTTTTTTTTTTTTTTTCAATTAACGTCCTCCAACATTATGTCATATCGGACGAATGAATGAAATGAAATGGGTGAAATGATGCTCAAATGAGCCCGAGGTCCATGGAGCTTTGAGTTATCCGACATTTGTCTTCTCAGGGTAGGGAAAACCTCGGAAAAAAACCTTACCCGGATAATTTACCCTAAGTAAGATTCGAACTCGCGACCTCTTGAACGTGAGGCAGATACGCTAACCATCATGCTACTTTTGGTATTAACAATAAAAGGTATATCATATTATTATTAATTTTGTATGCTTACATCACAAGTTAGTTCATCATAGAGCTGTCTTCTCTCATCGCCTTTAATATGTTTATATTTATCTTCATGGTATATTTCATGTCTTTTGACACCACACTTTTTGTAATTATGTGCTTTTTGTATATCAAACATTGGGCAACTTCACTGCTGTCCTTACTGAAAAATAATATGCCTCATTCTGGTTTGAATTTGCTATACTTTTGCTTCACTTTTTCCATGGTGTCCATGTTGCATATATCTGATTAACACTGTCCCAAGCAGCAAGCAGATGTTCCTGTTAGGGCAGCATGGGCATACTAACCTCCAAAGCGCACACTTGCACTCAAGATTCTGTTTGACATCACTGTCACAGGTAAAACCACTCAATGTATGTGGGAGATAGTGGCAAATGTTGTTATTAACACCCTTAAACATGGCCAGTCTGAATAAATGCTTGTTTTCAATCACTGTGATGAATTTTTGTGGCCAAGTAAAGTGGAGCAAGAAAATGTGCTCATCTTAATGGATACTGCTTCTTACATGATAAAAGCAGCCAAAGTCTTCAGATTCTATACCCCAGAGTGGCATATGTAATTTGTCTTACACATTGCTACATAGAGTGAGTGAAGAGGTTTGAGTGAACAACCCTGAGGTAAACAAATTAACACCAAGAAGGTTTCTCTTAGGACTCCGCTTCAAGGGCAGAAGTTTAAAAACAGGCACCATCACTACTAACCTTGCCTCTTCAGCCCACTTTAGAGCAATTTGACTTGATTCTGCAAGCTACTAGTGCATAAACTACAGTAAGATTAAGAAGATCAAAAATGTGCTACGATTGTTTTCATCTTTTCATTGTCAAGAAGCTTAGCCTACATAAAATAAAATTCCTCTGTGATATCAAGTACATCACTTGCTTTAAAACTGTGGGCATGCAATATGAAGGAGACTGAAAGTGCATTTACACAGCTGCAGGTATCTGCTGATGCATATGTATACACGACGGCTGCAGGGCACCGGTTATGTCATTCATTCTCCGTGTCCAACTAACCTGTATCACATGTGACTGCACGCGGTTCTACGCTCTACTTATTATATAGCAACTAGAATATTCAATTAAATCCTTCAAATTGGAGAACATGAAATGGTTTATAATATATTTTGATATAATTTGATACACAGATAAAATGAAAAAGTTCACCTTTGCTTAATAATTAATTTAGTTACTAAACATTTAATTCTGTGAAAAAGACAGAAATGACTCACATAAGAAATTGTAACATAAATTTGATATAGGTACCTATTTGAATTACAGCAAAAGGAGAAAAAGAGCATGAAGAATTAGTTGAAGAATTGCGGGTGCATATTCGAAATCTTGAACATAGACAGGAGTGTCTCAGGCAGGAGGAAGAGCAACTCCAGGTAGGTGCAACAAGGCAATCTCATTTACTTTGTAGCTCTTATTTTTATATCCAATCATTATATAATCAATGGTTTAGATCTATTCCAATTGCTAATCTGCTTTCTTTCTTCATTTTATTCCTGATATTAGGATTTTAGGAATAACTTCCTATATACTGTTCTACCAAAAAAAAAAATTCTATCTCTGGAGGAAAAATATGTGATTTTTATAGATATCTTAATGCTGAACTCAAATCTGTTTTTAGATTTCATACATCTGGAGTAGTTAAAGAGTAATCTGGTTTTTAATTTCTTTTAATATTTTCATATCATAATATGTATAGCTTTCATTTAGAGTCATAGATATACTGACAAATAAAATTAAGGAGGCCCATAAATTTTAGGATAGTAACAGAAGGTGATAGTGGAAGTACTCACATAATGTTCACTTTTCAACAGTCATTCACAGAAACGTTTATAAAAAATGGAAAATGATAGAAAATTGCCACCACAAAGTTTGTCTTATTTCTTCCTTTTGTATTGAGCTTCCTTCTTTTCCCAAATTATACTCCAGCAATAATAATCAACTAACATTGTGGGCATTCATCTCCCTTCATACTGTTTCTCCATGGTAGCTATGTGTTTATGAAATCTTTCTCTGTGCTCGTTTGATGCATCACTACAACTCCCTGGAAAGAAGTCTAGATGTGATTCCATGAAATGTACTTTCAGGACATATTGCATCCTAAATCTTTATAAGCATTGATTATTTCTGTCACAAAATTGTTATACTTAGGGCCTCTTCTACTTCCTTCCAGAAGTTTTGTATTGCTTTATGGAAACATACCCAAACTCACTTTTCTTTGTCTATCATGCGTGCTTCAGAATTTTAGTTTTGTTGAAGTTGTCGAATCTGAGGACCCACAAATACACCTTTCATTTTAGCAGCTGATAGATGAGGGAATTTGTCAGTAAGATATATAAATCCTCTGGCTTTTGGATCCATCGCTTTTACAAACCGTGTAATTAGGCTGAGTTTTATGTGGAGGGGTGGAAAAAGTATATCTTCACGAGCAACTAGATTTTCCCGCTGCACATTATTTTTACCAACTTTCCAATTTCGTCTAAGCCATTTATTGTTTACATAGTGGGATTTTCTATCTCGACTGTCCCACTTGCAAAGGAATACGTGTATTTTGTGTAACTTTCTGCATTGCAATTACTTTGAAATCACCATACACCTCTCTCTCCATCTCTCTCTCTTTTTGTTTATCTTTTTATGAGGGGATTCTGGGTTTATTTCACACAAGTCTGCTTCAGGGCTTATTTTTTCCACTACAGCCAATTAGGATTACCCTTTCTGGTGAGTATTGAAAGGAAGAATGAGTTTTCGGGAGTTCAGAAGACTGTCTCATAATGTTTCTGGAAGACATGTAACTTGTCTTCCATGGTGTGTTTGGTTCTGTTGTTTACTTTTAGCAGGTAGGTGAAATGTTTTGCTTTTCTTATGCTTTTTATAGTCTGCCAGAATTATTTGGTTCTGCTGTCCTTGCTGCTGTGATGTTGTTAACCATGGTTTCCCATTTTTTTTGGTTGTATTTGTGAATTGCAGTTTTTATTTGCTACCTCAGGTGGTTCAAGATGATTTTATCTCCTTCATCGTACGTTCATATATATTGGCGGTGTACACAGCATTTTTAGTCCATTTTTTCAATTATCTCCTTAGGTAGAGGTCTGCTGTATCTATTTATTTTTAGTACCGTTTGTTTTATGGTGTTGACCTTCCACTTATGCTGTTGTTGTTGCTGATCTAATGTGCAGGATTTTCATCCATCAATTTTTCTCTAGCCAGCTAATATAAATTATGTATCTTCCCATCTTCTTCATCAATGCTGGGCATTCCAGTAGGTGATCTCCATTTAAAATCTTGTCAACATTGCAGATCTTACATGCGTTGTCACTTATAAAACCAAACCTATGCAGATGTTCCAACAGACAGTCAAGTCCAGTAGCTAATCTGAAGTGAGCAACTGCTCCTTTCCTTGGGAAATTTTTTATTTTTTGTACTATTTCTTTTATGTTATAATAATGTTTATTGGCAATTTCCTTTTAATATTATGTTGGTATTTTTGTTCTATACTAATTTTGACATTTTTTAGTTTTGCATCTAATCCACAAGACTTTATAGGCTTTGAGTGTAATACTGCACCCTTTTGGGCTAGACATCCTGCAGTCTTGTTACCACTCCCACATGTGCTGGTATCCACTGTAATATTATCAGTTGAAATTTTGATTGGAGTAATGTATAATAATAGATTATGCTCATTGTACCTTATTACTTTGAGCATAATTGCTAAAATCTCATGACTCTCTCACAGATGTTTATATTAATTTATAATATCACTAATTTACTGACTATAATAGATTCATTAGTAGGCTGAACCTCTATGGTTCCCTTTATATAACATCAGCTATTCTGTGTGGATTTTTGCTCTCTGAAGAATCCAGTTAAATAAAGTTTAAATTGGTAGAAATTGGTGCTTTCTCTGTGTGATTTTGAGGTTAACTTGCCACACTATCTGAGCAGTTACACCAATGTATGAAAAACAATCAGAAATAGTATAGTTAATGATGCCAAGTACTTAAATTATTTTGATAAGTTTACCGTATTTTCTGCAAATAATGATTCCACATATGATATATATATAGGTTTACATTACAGGAAAACTGTCCCTGATAGTGCCATTCTGATTTCAGATTTGAATTTAGCAGTGTGTGTTCCTTTAGAATTGCATATTTTCATCCCAGAATTAGAACCTTTGTGGAACAGTGTAATTAAACTAGGTTCATTGGTAATAATCGGCTGCGGATTCCCGCAAGCGGTTTGCTTCAGGTTGTCTACACATCAAGCATTGGATCCAGCACACAAAAAGTAAACAGTCATAGCTATGAGTCTCAGATATGGAAGGGACACGATCAGGTGACCACTACAAGCGTACAGTCGGGTGAATAAACAACTACAGCACGGCAATGATATCAACTACAGAACATACTGCCTCATGCTTACGTATTTCCTATTACCTTCACAATATACACAGTTCAGACAATGTTTACTACACAGACCTAGTGTATGCAATATTTATTGCATTTTTACAATATTTAGAATACAATTTTGGTAGAATATGGAAATAATTATCGTTTTAATACACAATGCATTTATACTTTTTAATATTCATTTTCAACAGTATAGCTTATATCTTGAGTGATACAATATTACCTAAGATGTACATTTTTACTTTCTCTACTATGTATAGTAAGCAGGGGAAATACTGTGCTCAACCAAAATGTCAATGTCAAGATTTCCCTGAAAATATATGTTTTGAGCGACCCTAAATCCAAAAGAAAAAAGCATTTTTAAAAAAGGTCTATGTGTCTGCCTGTGAACAGTATAACTCAAAAACAAAAAGTTGGTTAAAAACCAAAGTTGGTATTTAAGTTTAACATTAATTGACTTCCTCAAAATTAAAATGTCATATGTTTAAAATATTCTTATGATAAATTAAATGTATATTTTGAATTTTCTGACTATAGCCTGTGTAGTCTGTTTACTCTTGACGACTTTTGCATAACTGGTAAATTGTAAGAGATAGACAAAACTTACTACACAAAAAAATGTAGACCTCGTTAAAACACACAAGTTATGTCCAAATGCATTTTTGTTTTGTGCAGTGAACCATTGCAGAAATATTCCTCATTGTTTGTGTGAGTTTTGCAATACTTAAACTTTTCTCAAATGGAAGGTCTTTATTCACTCTTTATCTCTTGGCTGTGCAAAGAGAACACAATTTCAAGGGCTTCATATAACGATCAGCTTTACAAGATTTTACTATTGCTCAAAGTCTACTTTATTCCCCTTGTACCTACAAGAAAATTAGCAATAAGATCATTTCTGCAAATATTTATCTCAACAAGCATGAAGAAGATAGAGGAATAAGAGTTTGTAAGCATAGTCAGTACAAGAGTAGAGAAAGTCATATGAGTGCACTACATCAGATTTTTATTGTTAGTAGCTCCTGTGTATGCACCTATTGGAATGAATCACCATACAATCTTGAAGTTATTGAAGGTGAATCTCTTATGATTTGCAGTCATACATTCCTAATATTGTGGAAAAGCTGTGCTCTATGTTGCCAATTGCATTATCAGTCACAGAACATCTTATATAATCAAATGTGCATCTTTTAAGTACCCCTTCCATATTGTTGGTGTATTTGGTACACTTCCTTTTGTATACTTCTCCATGACATTTTTAAAAATGGTTTGTGTAATTTGTTAAATGGGATATTAATCTGTATCATCATGTTACATAAATCTGCAAAAAAGTCTAATTTTGTGCTTGGATATAAGGTAAAGGGCATAATTTCATTTGAACCCACCAAATGCAACTGTTGGCAACGTCATTTACTATGACAATATCCTACATTGTTAAAGTGTTTCTTTCCTTCTATTTCTAAATAACACAGTTTGCATTCCATTGTATCACCATTAATGGTAAAATACTGTGAACCAAATTCCTTAATGTATTGTATATTTTCTCTTTGCATGATTTAGGCATATTGTATTTTTGCATATAATGACATACCATTACTCTGGCCACAGAAACTGACACAGAACATGCACTTGAAGACAACAGGACAAACTGCAATGTGTATGCAAACAGATTGTACAGGGAGTGGGGGTAGGGGCGCAACCTCTGAGCTCTGCCTAAACTCCAGTTGCAGTGTAACCTAATTTCCCTTTATTCTGGCATTAGCGCTAGTAATAATACTTAGTATGGGCCTATGCTTTTACTATGTTCATCTTCATTAGAGGTGGCAGTATTTATACTCTTTGACCCTAAAGACACTATTGAAAGTCAACATTGCTCATGCTATTTGTTAACAGTTTTGATATAGGAGAACTTATGTTTCATACAAGTGACCAACAAAATTTCTGCACTATAACCATAACTTGATAGTGTTCGCTCGCAGTCACTATTCTAGACAAAGACTGGCTAACATTCTTTGACTCCAATATAAATTACAACATTTTAATATATTCTTTGAAATTCTATGCCTGTTCAATTCATAATCATAGCTGCATAGTATAATTCTGAATCATAAAACTTAAAAAAGTTGTTAAATGCTTCAGGATGGTTATATTATAATTTCCTTCATAATAATTAGACAGCTGAAAACAAAAGAAAAATATAGTCTCTATGCTTTAAAACATAGTGCTTCTTGACCAATGAGAACAGCTCACCCATATGCTCCATTTATCAGCCGAACAGTTTCAGTTCAGTTGAAATTGCACTATCTGCTTTGTCAACATACAAGTGGTGATATCATGTGGTTCAATTATTACAGCGTGCTTTATTATTTTGTCCTGTACTCAGTCACAAAGTGTATTATGGCTCAGCATTTGTTTTCTACCGCACAGCTTGCATTTATTTATGGTTCATATGTGTTTTTTATTAAACACTATTACATGTATTTGGAACACCTATTTTCTTCCTTTTACTTAAAATTGATTATATAAAAATGTGTTATCCAAAATAACCTTCCTTCTTAATTTAGCTAAGCAGAGTTCTAAAGGAACTAACAATTATACATAAAGGTCTCTACAACACAGTAAAGCTGTATAATATCTGTTTTAAAGGATTCCTTCATACATCACTCTGAACAACAGGCTACACTTGCCCACAGTCTGGTTACTAAGGTCAAACAGCTGCAGGAAGCCAACATGAAAGCAACCAGCAAACAAACTAATGACACTGAAGACTGGAATCACTGCATGAGAAAGCAAGCCAGTACAGTTAATCTTGTGCAGCAGCTTTCAACACAGCTTATTCAGATGGTAAGTAATCCTAATAATGTTTTAATGGTTAACAGTAAGTTACCTGCACATCGCAATAGAAATTTATATACACTAATTGATGATGTGGTACTGAGGGCTATTGATTTTCTTACCATGTTAATTTCCATTTATGACAATTATACTAATCACCACCATCGCCACTGCTACTGCCACTGCCACTGCCACCAAGACATTTTGGTAACCTTTTTCCTTATTTTCAGGCAGAGAAACTGGAGATAGTATTGGCACAGAGAAACACTGAAATTCAACATTTGAAATTACAACTGCGTGATCAAGGATGTCATTCACAGCAAGACAAATCACGATACCGTCAACGTTGGTCTTCTGAAGAAGAAATTTCTACTTCAGTGGTAGGGTTATCATATTTTATTTTTAATTAAATCAGTTTACTTCAATTAAGCTCTATTCTTTATTTATAAGTTTGCATTTGTAAATGAGCACAAAGGTATGTTAAATTTAGTAAGATTGCTTCAACAATGGTTAGCACTGATTAGGATACAATATGGTTTTATCACATCTACCTATAGCAACTATTGCTTTTAATTGCAATAGTGTATTTGAATCATTCAGATAAAAAAATAATGTTATTCTCTCAACAAAAACTTCAATTTATGAATTTAGTGAAAGTCTATGAATAGTTCAAGGCAAAACTATTTCAATATAGTTTTGTTTCAGCCTGACAATATTAAGGGTAAGGCAGAGAGCAGGTTGTTTAATTTGAGTGTTATCCAGAAAGTAATGACCATTTGCACTTTCCTGTTGTGCAGATCACTATCAGGTTTCCTCAACATTTTTTTTAAGTGTTGTGTGATGGCCAGTCAAAACAAGAGTTATTGTACACTCTGTGACTGTTCAAAATGAACTGTGTGATACAAAGTCCCGCTGACTGTAGGGTGAGGGCTATTAGAGTTTTGAATGTGCGGAAGTTGAAACCCTCAACTAAAGAATATATCTGGTGATACAGTAATGAATGAAAAATAACGAAAAAGTAATAGGAAATTTTCAACAACAGATGAACAAACATGACTTAACCAGATGTCCATCACTTATCACAGATGATTTGGAGATTCATGTGAACAACAAAATCATGCAACATAGTTCCATAACCCTAAATGAGGCACAGTTTCCTTCCCCTAAATATTTCTCATTTCTGTGTCTGAGCACTTTGATTTAATGGAATGGCAGCAGCTAACTAAAATACAAGAATTCCAAAGCTCACGGACAGATACTGGGTGATCAGCATAGATCAGAACAGGTTTCATGGCTCTCAACTGGCTGGCTGTTAAGCACGAGGCTTCACTGTGAGCTGAATGTGGCACGTGTTTGTTAGCAGATTCTATAAAAAAAAAAAAAAAATAAAAAAAAACTACTTATTTTAGAGGAACTTAAAATTAACATTCATTAACAAATTTCTGCCATTTCTAAGAAGGGAACTGCAGCATGTAACGTCCAATTTCCTAAGCAGGTACCAGAAATGCTTAAACATGAAATGAGGAACTTCCAATAACTCCTGGCTTGATATATGTGTTTACTTTTTGTTTCTTTGTTAAAAATAACTATGAAAATCTGTAGCATATTTAACCCTCTGTTGGGCGCAATATATCTGAGAGATACCTCTCCCGCTTTTTTCAACAAAATGATGCAACTGTTTATGCAAAATTAATGCAACTCATTGTAGCTTCCTAAAACACACTGTAGCATTTCCTGGTTCATTATTAGCCAGCTGCTTGTTATTTCATTCGATTATCAAGCAAAGGTATCTGTAAGATACATTGCGCCCGCTCACATACCTCATTGTTTCTGTAGCCTTCTTTTCTGCTGGTCACTTTTTTACATACCATAATGTCTAAGAAGCAAGAAGTGTTCAACCTGTGTAACCCTAATGACCTACAGAAAGCCCTGGCAATACTCTGGATGAAAACGAAGATAATAATGAAGATTTTGTTGATTATGAAAGTGACACAGATTGCGAAGCTGTGACAGAAGTCTGTGAGGAAGATTCCTCATTCCTCTCAAAGTGACACAGATGAAGAGGACCATACAATACTAATTTTCAGTTTACTGGAAAAGATGGGATCACTAAATGGAAAAAGACGAGGCCTCTACAGCAAAGAAGAATCAGATCACAGAATTTGCTTACTCATCTACCTGGAGTTAGAGGTCAAGCTATAGCTGCCAGAACAGCTACAGATTGTTGGAGCTATCTTATTACAGATGACATATTAGAAATGATCATGATATATACAAACCAGTATATTGGGCTTACACAAAACAAATTCAGCCGTGAAAGAGATGCTAATTTGACAACAAAAGAAGAGATGAAAACATTCATAGGTCTTCTGTATTTGGCAGGAGTCTTACGCAGTATCAGACAATCTTTAGAAGAGCTATGGGGCACAGATGGAGATGGTGTAGAGATATTTCGATTGGTAATGAATTTGAAGCATTTCAAGTTTCTTCTTCCCTGCCTTAGATTTGATGACAGATCTTCTCGCAAAGAAATAAAAAGTTGGATCACCTTGCAGCTGTGAGAGACACTTGCTTATTTAAGTGTTATGAAAATGAGGTTATGGCTGTTATTTACTGGATTACCCTTGTATATCATATGTCCCGTATAAGTGTAATAATAATTGCTTATACCTATGTGGGATGCATTACACTTTTATTTATCTCTCTTTTTCAGAAATTGCGGTCAAGATCACAGGCTGACAATGTTGAAACCCAAGGATCAAAGCTGCCACTGCCCAGGCAATCATCAGATGAACTGATAGAGTTACCTTCTCTTCTAACCAACAAGGTGCTGGAATTAAAGGAGCTCTTGAACATGCTGTGTGTTCCACAAGGTGAAATATTCATATATTTAACTTTTTGATTCACCCTGTGCCCAATAATTTCTTTAGTATTCTAAGAACACATTGTACTCATTATTTCAAAGTTATAAGTGGTTGCATGGTAAATTACTTTACAGGCCCTTTTTTGTATGAGAACGAACACAGACAATTACTTTAGAGAACTTATGCTTTATAATTTTTGAATGGGTACAAAATGGAGGTAAGTCCAAATAATGAACTTTGAAGAAATTTGATTTTATAGTTTGATTTGTGTTGTAGAATTGGCCCTTAAATTTCAGAAACTCCTACATATTAAATTTATTATAGCATTTAGGAAATCTATAATGCACTGATTTGACAATTGTAGTAATTGTTACACGTACTTACTCTGCAAACTACCTGAGAGAGCAACTTTCACAAACATAACTTGTTCTGCACTAAGTTTAGTGAGTATCCTCACTCTACACAGATGATATTTTACTTTAAATGCTACAGAACAATACTGATTCCTGGTACTACTTGGCAAAACCATGAGGTGTATCGGAAAGTGAAACTGCCCAGCTGTACGCAAGCGCACCACCATGGCAAGACAGGGTTTGTACACTCTGTTCAGATGCAATTGTATCTTCAGGTCAACAACATCTCATATATTGGCAGGCGAGAGATCATCTATTTCTGTTTTATCACTGACTATATACCAAGTTATTTCATTGTTCTAATAAACAAGATAAGAAGCGATCATAGCGCTCAAACACCTCAACGCTGTGACGGTGGCGGTGGCGGTGGCGGTGGCGGTGGCAGTGGTGGTGGCAGTGGAGGTGGCAGTGGCAGTGGTAGTGGTAGTGGCAGTGGTAGTGGCGGTGGTGGTGGCAGTGGCAGTGGCGGTGGCGTTGGCGATGGCGATGGTGGTGATGATTTTTTTTTTTTAAATTAATGTCCTCCAACATTGCGTCATATCGAACGGTGAGGGAATGAAACGGGTGAAATGATGCTCAAATGAGCCCGAGGTCCATGGAGCTTTAAGTTACCCGACATTCGTCTTCTCAGGATAAGGGAAAACCTCGGAAAAAACCTTACCCAGATAACTTACCCTAAGCGAGATTTGAACTCGCGACCTCTTGAACGTGAGGCAGACATGCTAACCATCACGCTATCGAGGCGGGCAGGTGGTGATGATGATAATAACAGTAAAAGCAATAATATAATTTTAAACAGGTATAATAAGAGAAAATTCAAGCACTTTCCTCTTTAGATTAAGTAATATCAGGGATAAAATTTAGAACATCTTTGCTAGTTTTCTAGAACTTGTGAAAAACTGGTGAAACCTCATTTTCATAACACTTAAATAAACAATTTGGTGTCAAGTAATCTCTAGGACTTCAAATCAGAAAATTATGACTATTGTTATGGCATCATGAATTAATATTTTCAATTTTATATGATGTATAACAAGAAATTAATTTTGATGAGGACTTTCTTGAACATAGTTAATTAAAATTATGGATTGTTGATAAAGATTTTAACTTGCTTGTAACAGGAAAGTAAGATACCACAGAAATCATATTATGTACAAACAGCACTAAGGACTTAAGGAGTTAAAGTTTCACCATTACAGACAGTTGGCAAACAGCTGATGATGAACGTGAGGACTTTTGAAATATGTTCTAAATGAGTGTTAAGTAGGTGATAAGTAGGTGTTACAAATTGACTCAATTGTTCATTCTATTTTGTTTATACATTCTGGAGACCTGGCAATAAATCACCATAATTTAAAATTTGAACTGAAACTTTGCAGATGGTGTATCAACTAGATTTTTAGTTGGTTTGAAACTGACCCTTCAAAGGTGTTCATTATCTTTACCCTCAGGTTAAACATCTTTGAAAGGCCAGTTTCAAACTTACCATATACCTGGCTGGAAGCCCAAGGAAATCCATCACCATAATTTAATCCACTTTCTCAAATTTATTCAGGGTTTAGGGACATGTTTAACCTACTACTGTTTAAATTTATTAGTTGGAGTTTCTGTTCACATATTTGTCCA
Organism: Tenodera sinensis; assembly: GCA_030765045.1. Classification (NCBI taxonomy): domain Eukaryota; kingdom Metazoa; phylum Arthropoda; class Insecta; order Mantodea; family Mantidae; genus Tenodera; species Tenodera sinensis. Next base: position 88,103,395 of record CM060964.1, read on the forward strand.
ATAATTGTTTAATTTTTATTTATTTGTATTTCAGATACAAATATACAACATATACAGGATAGCTTAAATGATTCTCAGGCAGAGGACAGTGATAAGAAGAATATTACAAACAATGCATCACTTCATGTCAAGCAAGCTTCCTCTAGTGAAAGTTATGCACATCTGTTTCCTAAGGGTAAAGCAGCAGTTTGCTATGATTCATCAGATCTTCAAAAGAGTGCTAAATGTAAAGATATTCCTGATAACTGGCATGAAAGGAAACAGAGAAGACAGCGTACAAATAGCCATCTAAGTTCAACAAAAACCACTGACAGTGAGAACCATAATGAAGATCATAATGATAATCAGTTTAAGTTGCCTTATAAACCTGAAGCACAAAATGAAAAAACAGAAAATAAACAGTTACCTGGTGCAGTCATGCAACAAAAAGGGAATGATGTTACTTTTTCTTTCCCTAAATCACAAATACCAACCTTAGAAAATGCTGAGAGCCACAATTCAGTAGATTCTCCAATAAAGAAAACTGAAGTTCAAACTGTAAGCAGATGTCATGAAAGAGCATTGTTTATTTCAGTAAACCAAGAGGAAATACAAAAAAAAGAAAGTGAAGCTAATACAGAAAATGGTAATAAAAGCAATTCAAATACCAAAGAATTCATCATTGATGAAAGTGATGTAGAAGAAGAAAGCACAGATGAAAGTGAGGAAGAAGAGGAAGAAGAAGATGAGGAAGATGAAGAAGAGGATGAGGATGAAGATGATGAGTGCTATAATGAAGATATTGCTAGCAAAGCTGAGACACATTCTGAAGAACCTAGAAATATCAGGAGGTCCCAGCTTACGAATGAAGCATGCATTCATGCAACAGAAAATAAATCTGAATGTGTGAATATCACTAAAACACAATTGCTATCTGATCTTCAGAAAGATACAAGGAAAGACTATGAGACTGAGGTGCACAGTACAAATAGAAATGAGCGGAAATGTTTGAGTGATAGGCATAAATCATTGAAAACTAGGCGTATATCAGACACACACATTGGTTATAAACACCAAAAGTATGATCAGTACGATAAATGCAAATATAGTACTGAAGGAAATAATGGTATTGCACAGTTAAGTAGTAATAACGAAAACAAGCAAACAGAAGATTCTAAAATGAGCAATAATCAGAGCTGTCTTGCATCTGCATCCTGCACAGTTGTAAATATAACAGGAGCTGCTAAAACAAAAATTTCTGATAGCAATATACAAACATCTGAAGTAAAAAGCAGTGTCCAAGTACTAGATGATGCTGTTGAAGTAACTCTACCATTATCATCCACATTAAAGAAAAACAGGTTGTCTGTGAAAGAAAACAGGGCAGCAATAAATACTGCAAAAAGTGGTTCTCCAGAAATGTTGAGCTCTTCAACAGCACATGACAATAGCAAATTAAGGGAATCTATGTCAGTAACACCTGATAACGTGTTTGTCAAAACTACACGGAAAATATTTTCTCCTGTGCGAAGAGATAGTAAAGGAAAACCATCTTCTGTAATCAGCTACACTGTAGGAGAATCTCCACCCAGAACAAGAGCATTGGAAGACTTTGTTCCCAGTAACAATAGTTCCTCATTGACAAAAGAAGCAGCAAAATCATCATCAAGCAGTGGTTCAGGTAACCTTTTTGCAACAAATGACAAAAAGGAAACAATAAATAATGAAAGTGCAGGAACTATAACTCCACCATCTTGGGTAATAATGAGAAATACTAGATCACAATCATCTTCCCCTGCTCTCATGAGAAGAAAAATAATGCCAACATCAGGTGCAAGAAATTTTGCTGATGAACAATGTTCTGAAACTGTACACGGAGACCTATTGGCTAGGCAAAAATATATTGATGGAAGCAGTAGATCAAAAGTAGGCAGCTATGAAGAGACCAGCAATTCATCTGTAACACCATCTCCTTCTTTTCCTCCAATACCACAATCTCCAGGTCCCACACGGCGAGATCTCCTGAAGGTGGTCAACAAAGAAACAGCACCAAGCATACGTATGATGATTGCTAAGTATAATCAGAAGCTGACAGATGGAAGATATGGAAATGGAGGTAGAGGACCATCACCTGAAGTAAATGCAGGTGCTAGTAGTGGCTCTGCTTCTCCAGTTGCATGGCGATCTCCAGTAGCAGAAAGACGAGTTCTTGCTCAAATGGAAAGGTATCAAGAGGAAGTTAGAAGGGTGTTAACAAAAGGGAGTAATAAATTAAGTGAAAAAAATGAAAATAACAGAGTGAAAAAGTCAGCAAGTGCTGGCCTAATAAGTGTCTCTCAAGATAATTTGTCAAAACCATCCACAGAACCAAAAACTAGCTCTGGAACCAATAAAATAAGCAATGCTGACACAAACTTATCTTCTGTGGTAGATTATCAACACAAGGGCATACTTAAATCTTCCAGTGCAGGAGCTATTAAACCTGAATTCTCTCCACTTACAACTTCAGAACTAAAATGTAGAGAGCAAACAGCAAGTTCACATAGTAATAAAGATACTCAGGTTCCGTTGCTAGATCATACATCAGCAAATCTGAAAGAGGAACCACCAGCTAAGAAGAAACCACCAGTATATAATACATCTCTTTCCCTAGATACAAAATACAATACTGAGGGAAAAAAGGATAATGAGTCTAACATATTCTCTCATAGTGATCTACCTATTCAACCTCGGGCTCTTAAGTTACAGCGTGCAAAGCAAGAATTCCTCACAAGGGGACCATCAGAGGCATCAAAACTATGGAGTAATGACAATGAAAATGCTTCTACAAATAGTGCAATACTACCCGAGAATACATCCAAAGATGTTAAAGGCACTAAGTTTCAGGAAAAGACTGAAAAACATTATAAAAATAATAAAGCCTATAATCGCTTGAGTCAAATCAGCATTGGTAGTGATATTCTTGTACCTGCTGGAAGTGAACATTCAAGTAAAAATTTTCATAGCACTGAAGAAGGACTGTTATTAGTTAAGTCAGCAAGTGCAGGGATGATCAACATAGATCAGGGCACATATAACCAAATGTGTGGAATAGTGACAGATAGCCATAGTTCAGGAACATCTGATGGACCAGAAACAAAAACTAAAATATCTCAAGGAAGCAGCAGTAAATTTGGCATATCCAGTATCACATCAAAATTTCGGAAAGTAAAAATGAGGAAAAACAAGGAAGCTACTGGGTCAGCAACTGCAACAAATAAAATGAATACTGTAACAACATTATGCAGACAAAGCCTTCTGGTAGATTTACATCTAAGTAAAGGGCATAATGAAAGTGTCACTAAAGAAACAGATATATCTAAACCTTCAACAAGTAAGAGTTGCCCCTCATCACCAGTACTGCAGAGACCTCCATGTGGTGGAGATACTGCAACTGAAAATAGACGAGTTAATATTGCCCCTACAAGTTGGATCTGCAACCCAGCTCGTAAAATATTCAAACCCAAGTAAAGGGATCTTGTGCTATCTGTGAATAGGTTAGTTACATTATTTTGAAATTGTATAGAATTTCACAGTGTAACAAAGATGCATTTATTTTAAACAGATAAACTAATATTAACAAAAGGTTATCACTACTTTTCAGCATGGAAGTGTAGCTGGTACTAAAGATAACACACTACTGTAAAGAAAGTGTTGAATAAGTTTGCCTTATACATAAATGTCAGATTCTGTCATTTACTGATGCATTTATATATTTATTTTAGAAATATTAGTAAATACACATGCATTGTTTAATTTAATATTGTGCAACTTTTTCTTCTAAGTTGTAAACCATTACCATAATGTTTATTATTGTATCATAAATTGAGAACTTAGTGTTGTTACAAATATGTCATGTTCTTTGTTCTTTACCTAAAAAGGGATGTATCTAAGGTCATACTTTCAGAATCAATTGAAAATAGGATTGAAGAATAAACCATTAATTACAGAAACAATATCATAAGTAGGCATAGCAATCCTTAAGCAGTTGACTTCAAGTTATCTACACTCAAACAATAGGTCAACACAAAGAGTGTACCAACAACAGCTAAGGATCACTGATGGCAGTTAAACACAATGCTTTGAGTAAACACTGATGAACTGTAAGAGGGATGGAGAGGTTTGTCACTTGTGATGTCCTTGCTTAATGCCCTGTAACAGTTCAACTAAGCCCGGTCATGAGCCATTCTTCTGAATTTTTGTTTCCAACATTTAACATCTCCTTTAAGAATTCAAGCATGTGGAAACAGTAAATAAAATTGAAGTGATGTTCAAATGAGTCTGAGATCCTCAAAGTCGAGCCTTCCTGATATTTGTCTTATGAGGTTAAGGAAACGCCAGAGAGACAGTCTTATGTCAATATGTTGTTGTGTTGTTGTTGTTTTCTAGTGCCTTGCATCTGGCAATGAAGTCATTAGCATTCGCGCTTTCCAATACTTTTGAACTGTAGTTTCTTCTGATCTTAATGCTTCACGGGTCTTCAAGTGGTCTTCGTTCATTTCTGCTGGATCGTTACACAGGACACATATTGGTGAGGCTGAGATACCTATTCTGTAGAGATGACTTGCTAAGCAGTCGTGATTTGTCAATAGTCGGAAGGCTGCAACCGCTGTATGTGGCTTTCATGTAACTGTTTTCTTAACGGGCACCAGTTTTACAATGTGGCAGTTACATCACCCAACTTAAACCCCCATTTTGCAAGGGGGACCACACCTATCGTTGGTCAACGGGTCCATTGGACCTAGCCGGGAGGACTAAATAGGTGGTACTTAGATCCACCGACCTTCCCCTCATGTGCCTCTGAGGGACCCTGTTGTGCTGTAATAGGCCAGCACATATGTAAATGACATTTCCTCCATTCTAGATGAAACAGTTATACTGCTGTGATTCGGTCCCCAGAGCCTCATCTGTTAAAAGCAGGGTGCACCACGGGCAGGATGAGGATGGGAATTGGGTAGGAGAGGCTATAGGAGGCGCATCACTACACCTTACTACCCCTCTTATGTCAATATTGTAAAACATAACCTGTTGTAATTTTTGTTATAACAGAACTTAAGAGGACATTAACTGTAGTTTACGGAGGAAACAAGTCTTGGCAAAAAATTAAAAATTAAGTACCTACTTGAATCTTTTGCAGCATGCATCATCTCACACTTGTGAGGTGAACAATGGCCCTAAACGTTATTCAGTCAGTTTTGACTATTTTTATCAATCTCATAAGCAGGATAGCTAATGAGATCTTAAGTATACTTCGTGGTTCATATTATGTTCTAAAAATGCATTTTAGTGCAGTATAAAGAAGAAATAAAAAATCTTATTAAGATAAATTTGTGCATTAAGTTGCAACCATAAAATATGAAGCTTAGTGACAGCATCTAAATAAATGATGATCTCTAAATACATCTCTGCACTTAAAATGTATTTTAGAAAGTAAGGACAGAAGTTGTAGGCTTGATCCTCTCCAACTTTTCAAACACCGTCCCTAGTCTAATCATTGTAGTACATTGCACTATGTAGTATTCACATCAGGAGTAAGGATTGATTTGTTTAATTAGAATTTCTTTTCAGTTTGTGAACTTATCATATGCTTGAACAGCTTTGACAGCAGTTCCAGGATCATTAATATCATTCTGGTACCTATCTTCTAATATTGGCTACTCAGTGGCGTATGCTGGGATTGTGACTTGGGCTATCACTAGGCCTACCATGCTGTGCCGTGGCCAATTCGCCTCTCACCAAAGCGACACGGGTTCGATCTCAGACACCGCATGTGGGATTTATGATGGACAAAGCGGTGCAGGGGTGGGTTTTCTCTGGGTTCTCCAGCTTCCTCTGCCATCTCATTCCATCTGTGCTCCATCTTCATTCCATGTATCATCAGTGTCACTGCCTGCGGTGCCATATGTAATAAAAGTGGGCCTTAAACACCACAATAAAAAAGCTAGGCTTATCAGGGCTGGAGAATAAGGGGTTTTTGATTAAAGGCTAACTTCATGAACAGTGCACTTAATTTAAGATTTCTTGAAATGAGCAAAACAACAATTATAAAAGTAAAAATTGTACAATTTTACCATACCTGTTTATATATACATGAATTCCAGCCATCTTTCTTTAGCAGTTAACTGCACTTTCACACTATCAGAAAACAATTCCTCCTAGTGTGTTCTCAATGAAACAAGTATGTCTTTTTCCACTGATAGAAGAGCCAGAAGAATTTGTCTTTGTGTTTGCCCATAAATAAAATTTTACTCATTTCAGGGCTGAAAAACTCCTTTCTGTACTTGCAGTGGAAGGAAATGTTAAAATCAGTTCACATGGTTTATAAACTTCACTGTACACAACATCAACTCAATTTGATTTCATATAATTTGTAATGGTTTGACCAGACTTATTAGAAAATTTTTGAGGTGAATATAACACTTTCAGTCCATTTTTCAAAGACAATATATCGAAATAGAAACATATGATTCTTTCGGTTCACATAATACATGTGTTTAGCAACAAAGCCATTCTCCTTTTGGGCTCCCAATATTTTAAGGCCAATGTTGGATACAATTTAACTTGTTTGCAGATTGATAGATCTTCCATATTCATTTCTTCATTGTTACATAACAGACAATTTGGATATGACAGCAATTCAATTTTATGCAGGTGTTGGCTGAGACAGCCATATTCAGTGATAAATCTGAACATGGCGATGGCTGTTTTTCAAGATAGTTTAGGAATTAGGTTCAAGCTTTTTATGAATAATACATTTGTTGGAAAACTTTTATCATAACTCGCAAATTATTTAGAATCCAATAAGGTCAGAAATTTGAACTGTTTCTGTGGTTCAAATCTTAATTTAGTTTCAGTTATTAATGTGTCCAGGTCTTCAGAGAAAATCTTTAAGTATGAAAAATGGGTTTCATCTTCAAGGCAATTTCTCTTTCTAGGCCTTTCTTTGTCTTCTTCATTAGCAATGCTTATAGCTTCTGATCATATTTCTTCAGATCCTATGTTTCTAATTATTGATCTCTTACGTTTAACCAAAGCTGCGATTAAGTACACTAAATTTGTGAAACCCGTCGTATTTCAGTGCGTTTTCTCAGTTGCAAACAACAAGCGTGGCCAGAAATAAAGTTCAATTAATTCACATGAACCAGTTAGCCACACACACACTTATCATAATTGTTTATATTAAAATTGTGTGATGAACAAGTCAATTCACTTCGGATGTTGTTCCAGGTCCTCATAAAAGTGTCTCAATTCTGGTATAAATAGTCCAGTTTTGGTTTCCATCTTTCATTAAATATGTTGTCAAAGAGCATTTAATGTTCTTTTTTGCTATGGCTTATTTTTGCTTTCTTTCTTTTGTTGACAATGAAAGGAACTAGCCTCTAAGACATGTTCCAGGAAACTTAAAAAGTCTGTGTTGTTTTGTGTCATTATTCAACTAAACTGTTACTCTTAATCATTTTGGTATGCTCAGTGGAGAAATAAAATGCAGATGGGCCATTCTTGAGGTTTGTGCAGAACTCCATTTGCAGTTGACATTTTCTGGCTTGTTTACTTCTTATTAAACAGAATATTTAGATGTCACTTTGCACACAAAGAAAGACAAATAAATCAAACAGAAGTGTTGCATAAGATATTTTACGAGACATTTAAAAGTTGGAGAACTGATTAGTATTAATTAATGTTAATAAAGTACAAAAATGTGTACAAAATGGACTATAGTACACAAATCAACTTACATGAATAATAGTGAGAGAAAACAGGGAGTAGAAAATTAATAATACAATCTGATAACACATTTCTTTTGTGCTGACTAAGAGTTGTAGTATTTTTTGAAACCACAGCTGTATTTGTGGCATAATACCAGATCAGGGTATCATACCATATAATATGTGGTGTTATTAGTGAAATTGGTTGGACTGGTGGCATGAATGTTTGTGAGGTATATGAGCATTTCTTGTTCTGCAAAATGGTATTAATTGTGTAAAATTGTGATACATAAGCTCCAAGGAAACACAAATCAATTATTATTAGTCACTACATTAAGTATATGAGCAGCAAAATAAAAATAAAAATAAAATGATTATTGTAATAGTTTGCATGACATTGATTTGGCTATACCTTAATGAAAAATAGCTGCATTCTTTCTTGCAAAAGAAAGCAAAAATAACATTAAATAGTTTTTCTTAATAGGTTTTGTGAAAATATAGAAAGTAGAACTAGAATATTTTGTGCCAGAATAGCGATGCTTTCATTAAGAGCTGCACAAATTTCCAAGATAAATTGACCACTTCATTGGTCAATAATTGCAGTTATTGATTATTGACTGATTCTAATGCATCTGCATGGTTATCCCTGTGATTCCATTTCACTGAAATCAGCTTTGGGTTGTTGCAAGGGAAAGGCTGCTCCTGTCTTTTGTTTGGATTCATGCATGGGTAGACCAATTGCTGCTAAAGATGGTGGCATATTCAGAAGTTTAGATACCAGTGAACTTCTTGATTGTTTGCCATGCAATCTGCTCCACCAAGTAGAAGATTAGACACACTGAGCAGCAGCACAGAAAGTGTCCAAGAAAAACTACTGAAACTACCTTTAAATTCCACTAATATTAGCCATGATTATTCCACTGTCATGTCCTAGCACGGTACTTAAAGATATGAGAACTCTCCTGGTTGTTATGCGTTATGGCGATCATTTCAGTAGTGAAGATTGCATGCATATGACATTTTTACAACTCTAATGCTGACAATGAGCACTGAGAGCTAATTTTGAACATACCTTCTAGGAGATTTGTTAATCTGAGCGAGACAGATAACACTTTTTTAATGTTGACAAGTGCTATGGATAGACTAACTGAACATTTGTTTCCTTTAAAACATTACCCTATATTAAATATTTGAAAATTAATATTTTACTGGCTGATATTTCCAGCATTCTTAGATATCACAGTGGCTATAATTTATGCCTCTAGGTTGTGTGCAATGGATCAAAAAGTTTTACAAAACATTGATCTCCATATCTTAGGTTGCCATGAAGATGTTAAAGAGATTTCCGTTAGCTTGTATGCATTTCAGTTGAGAAGATTCATCACCAAATTAGGGCAGGTGAGTTATACATGTAACTAGCTCTTTGGGACAACAAACTAGGGATAAAGCCTCCAGAATCTGCAGCACTCATCTATGACAGTGTGAGAAAGGGATAATCATCTGAATGAGGTTTTGTGCATCCTAGGCACAGGAATTTATGGGCTAGGCTTCAACTTATCTTCACTCAAATGATTATCACTACAAAGGACACAAAACAACAGACACCAAGGATCATTGACAAGCAGGTAAACATGAGTCTAAGTTCTGTCTGCAAATGTCAAAAGATTGTTCATACAAGAGATACGACATCCCTGCCTATACTCCAGTAACAGCTCAACTTTATTTCCTTGTGTCCTGGCTTCAAAGCTTAGAAATTCCTACTGCCCTGTCATGCATGTAGTATGATTACCCTTTCTGTAAAAACTTGAAATGTACCATTGCATATCAGAACAACATTCAGTTTCATAAATATTTGGGGCACTTCCATTCTGCATCATAAATATGATTGTTAATAACGGTAAAATTATGCAGTTCAGAACATATCTCATTTACCTTAGTGCAGATTATTTAAACAATTGTAGATATCCATTGTGAATGAAAATAGCCAATGACATGCAAGGGTAGCCAAGGGAATTTGCAAATTTGGATCCCTTGGCTAATGTAATTTTCGGGCCCCCATAACTATTCTTTATTATTGACTAAGTGTGCTACTGTTAAAAACTCAAAACTAAACTGAAAATAATAGCACAGCAGTAAATACAAAATGATGATTATTATGCTTGCTATTATTACTGTTATGAAGAAGGCGGCGCCGTGGCCGAGCGGTTAGCGCGCTCGCCTACCACCTAGGCGGCCCGGGTTCGATCCCAGGGACCCGCATGTGGTATTCGTGGTGGACGAAGCGGCGTCAGGGCGGGTTTTCTCCGGGTACTCCGGTTTCCCCCGCCATCTCATTCCACCGGTGCTCCATCTTCATTCCATGTATCATCAGTGTCACCGCCTGCGGTGCCGTAGTAGTAAAAGCGGGCGTTAAACACTACAAACAACTGTTATGAAGAAAATTCAAATTATGTAAAATGATTTTATTAAAATACCAAAGTTCGCTGAAGAATCACCCAGAAATGTTTTCGTCAAGATTTCCTGGTTGTAAATTCATAGATGAAGCTCCCAAAGTCAATTTCCTGCAAAACCTTGGCATTCACTGTAAAGCTCACAAAGTAAGAGAGTCGTTATCTGATGATCTGTTTCTGAGGGCAGTTTTTATTCATTTTAAAACAGAGAATGACCACTCTCCACTAGCATTAGATGTTAGAATACTCATAAAAGTTATTTGAGCGACATGGAGATTGGGGAAAACAATTAAATTCTTTTCACAAATAATTTTCAAACAATGTCCAGCTGAGAATACACGTTGCAATTGTGTAAGTCCTTCAAAATGTCTTCCAAATGCAAACATTACTCCATAAATTCGAAAGCCATGTGCATCATCTGGGTATGTTTCCCTGAAATAATTAGGATGTCTTCTAATTTCCTGTGAAGGAAGGATGTGTAAATTATTGAGAAAACCAACAATGCAATCTAGTTCATTGTATACGGATCCCTTCCTTCTGGTTCTGCCACAATTCTATCCACTGTAATGAGGTATGTATTATCTTTCATATTTTCATTCAAATGTTTGCTTTGTTCCATCTCTTCCAACTTTCCCCCCTTTCTAAATGATAATCACCTGTTTGAGAAACGTTCTTTCTCCTAGTCTCATAAAATTCAAACCAGTACCTAAATGCAAGACCTACGAAGAGATATACAAACGCATAACGTCACTTAGGGTAGTTTCTACATTCTACGTATAATGCCTCGTTTGTATGTTGGAAGTGTCCCAAAATGTCTGTACAAAATACAGTGAATCTTGGCACACTCACTGACAGAAATTATAAACTGAACACCATCCAGACCAGTGCACTGGTGTGAGCTAAACCTTATGCGAATGAGGGGAAGGCGGATTTGCCTTCACCTTCTGATCACCGAGCTATGGCGCATTCATGGAACTCAAAAACAAACTTCTCTTATGGGTGGTTATCTGAGTGGTTCAATGCGAAATACAGGAGTGCAGGACTGAAGGACGGGGGAGGGTGAAGCGACAAGGTAACGTCATCAGTTCATAAGCGTGGCTAACGAGAAAGACGGGCTACGGCGCGAATCGGAGTTACGTAGTAATAGTAGTCTAATACATACATTGTATACCATCATGATAAAACTGTATCTTTTGTATGAATTCAACCAGCAATTTTTTGAGTTGTTTAGAATATGGATGTACTAGGCGATTGTGGTTACACTTCATTGGGCCATGACTGGACTAGGAGAATTACGTCACTGCAGTTCGCGTCGTGGCCTGTCTGTCTCGTTAGCCATGTCATAAGCCAGGCCTGGGTGACTCGTTGGATACCTTGAGAAACCTTCATTTTCATTACCTGCTAAACATACAGTTATCAGTCCAAGGCCTTGAACAGGCTGCACTCATTGAGCACCAGGTGCCCAGACCTGTAATAAGAGAAGACGTTGGGCACCACTACTCCAGACACATCATAGTCCAGAATCCATTTCATTACAGATATTCTGGACCATGCTGGAGAAATTCACTCGTCCACCAATGTCTTTAACTTACTTTTTCTTGAACGGGATATGTATGTAGACAGCACTAACGTTTACAACCATTTCACATAAAGTTAGGTTTGCGATTTGGTGCGGCGTACTAATGTTGTGAGTTGTAGTTGTCTAGCATCGTTAGACGTAGTATATTGCGGGAATAATCTTATGCACTGTAACTCCAAAGATAATGCTCAACAAATTCACAAGTACGGTCATTAATTTATTGCTGGTGAGTTGCTAAACACTAGTAGGATACGCAGACGACATCAACTTGATGGGAAGAACAACAGTAAAGGAAGCACTTCAAGATTTGAGTAGAGAAGGTACAGAGACTGGCCACAAAGTCAATGAACAAAAGTCCACGGTAATGGTACAGGCTCGGAGAAGGAAGTATACTCGTACAAACGAAAAGGATCCAAGATAGAGAATTTAAATATCTTGACATACCGTTAACCAATAACAACGAGAAAATGGTAGAAATACAGGCAAGAATACAAACCGCCAATAGAGCATACTTCTCCGTACTGTCCGTTTTCAGAAATAGACACATAAAGTAGAAATTAAAGGTACTGCTACAGAAAACACTGGTACGGAGTATAGTAGTATATGTTACTAGAAGATATTTCCGGGCTGTTATGCCGTGGTCTGCTGGAGTTAGAACTGCCAGACGTTTCGTCCACAACTGCGGTAGACATCTTCAGTGGCGCGGACGTAGTCTCCTCGGAGAAATAAGCGTAGCGTCTGAGGTGTCGGCTGTCCGAGCTGCTGTATTTATACCCCGAGCGGCCTCCGCTGATTGGTCCGGCTGGCGGACGGCAGGGCAGGGGTGGGAGGTTCCATCCAAGGTGTTGTTTCCTCTTGATTGGTTCATTTTTATTATTCCTGTTAACCGTTGTTTCTTGCTTTCAATGACGGGGTACCAGTTGTTGTTCAGTTTTAAGGCTTCTTCTTTCTTATTGAAATTGTGGGGATGTTTGTAAATCTCAATGGCTTCGCGTTGTAGCCGGGCATGGTAGTGTGTAGTGGATGACACCTGCCTCACTCACTACAGATAAACCCAAACATAAAGGTACGGTCTTCCTTCCATACTTACAAAATGTGACCGACCGTATCCAACGCATACTGCAGAGACATAATGTGAAAACTGTCTTCAAGCCCACTAAACAGCTTACAAATCTACTACGTTCAGCCAAAGATCCCCGGGACCCCCTGTCTTCGGCTGGCGTATATCGTATTCCCTGTTCCTGTGGCTCCGTTTACATTGGGACTACACAACGCAGCATAAACACCAGACTCGCCGAACACAAAAGAGGATGCCGTCTGGGCCATACGGACAAGTCCGCAGTTGCACAACACACCATTGAAGCGAAGGGCGAACACATCATCAAGTTCCAGGATACCAGCATTCTGTCATCCACTACACACTACCATGCCCGGCTACAACGCGAAGTCATTGAGATTTACAAACATCCCCACAATTTCAATAAGAAAGAAGAAGCCTTAAAACTGAACAACAACTGGTACCCCGTCATTGAAAGCAAGAAACAACGGTTAACAGGAATAATAAAAATGAACCAATCAAGAGGAAACAACACCTTGGATGGAACCTCCCACCCCTGCCCTGCCGTCCGCCAGCCGGACCAATCAGCGGAGGCCGCTCGGGGTATAAATACAGCAGCTCGGACAGCCGACACCTCAGACGCTACGCTTATTTCTCCGAGGAGACTACGTCCGCGCCACTGAAGATGTCTACCGCAGTTGTGGACGAAACGTCTGGCAGTTCTAACTCCAGCAGACCACGGCATAACAGCCCGGAAATATCTTCTAGTAACATTGACTCCGGCCGTGAAAGCCTACGCTCTCTTATAGTAGTATATGTTAGTGAAACGTAGACTCTATCAAGGAAAGCTGTGGAAACAATCAATTCCTTCGAAAGAAGAATTCTGAAGAGAGTCTATGCGTACAAAGGGGAATGGAGGATCAGCCATAATAACGAATATACTCCTTACATGGAGACTCTTTTAAGGGGGGGCCCGGTGATGATAATCCTCAGAGGCTACATCGTCTCCCCATGCACATGCTGTTTGTACACTAAACATGCAAGGCAAAGTAAGACAGGGTGCTACCTCTATCACATGTCATTCGGATCAAGGGCAGGTCATCTAATCAGGATGGGGGAACATCAAGTTCCAAAGGTGTTTCTAGGAGACTTCAAAGGAGGAAGGCCAGTAGGAAGATTATGTAATCGGTGGGAAGATCGTGAATGCCAGAATTCGCCACATATTCTCAAGATCCGGAATTGGAGAGTGGCACCGCAGGATCGACAATTTTGGTGGAGGGCAACCGGGGAGGCCATGACCCGAAAATGAGCCTTTGCGCCATAGAAGAATTATCATGCATAGGAATTCTCAAGTAGTTGGCTTCAAGCTATATACTCTCAGTAGGGTTGCTCGGACAGGGATTCTAAAATAAAAGAACGAACACATAGATTATATAGGTGTGTGCATCTTTCTAAAGAAATAGCTACTTACCGTTTAGAATAATAGGGAACTAGAAGTTTGTGTTTCCCGGTTTCCATGTCTCACTCCCCGCCTTCAGCCGTTCTGATGTTGATGTCTTTGCATGAAAGTTCCTGTTCGTTGTCAAATTCCCCGATATAACACTACTATGTAAGTTCTTACAATAATATACCACTGTTTAGAATGATCACTGCAACAAAAACAGTTTCTTTTGGCACGATAAAATAAAATAAAACCTTTTATAGCACCTGCACAGTCACTCTGATTTCGTCGACCTAGAAACCAGTGACAGCTGCACTAATTCTCATTTTCCAGATGCAAGTCGCTAATTGACAACGAATTCACGCCAGGCCAGCCATCCATAGAATGGCACATATTGTTGCAATACAGTAGAATGCCGAAATAACGTGGTTCTTGGAGGACATGCTTTAGCCCCGCGTTAGAACTATTCCATGGTATATCGAAAGTGAGCTTGGAAGAGACAAGCATCAATACTGCGGAGTGATCGAAAACATTTGTGCAATACAAATTACAGTACATTGTAAAGTATGTAATATACGGTAAAGTACACCACTTTTAAATGCAATTACACAAAAGTTATGCTAGGGGAGTATTCCAGTCCTGCAACCGATCTTAATTTATACAATACATAAAATACCCATCTTTAACTTAATTTTGCATTGCTTTAAAGGAAACAGTAATTTTTGTTTGGCGGCATAATTCACGCTTTTTTTCCTCCACGTATTGTTTGACTGTAGTAAGATGGTTATACTGTTCCTCCATATAAAGAATCATCTTGTTTATGGTACTTGTCACTTCACTTACATGCAGTATATTCTTCCGTGTGCACATCTCCTTACTTTGGGAAATTCTTAGCATTGCAGTGGCCAAGGTCAACGCCAGGAATGCAGCTGCGCACTGGTCAAGGTACACGCTAAGGGGGAGGGGCGATAAGTATATTCTAGTACGCTCTTTGAAGAAAACTTTAAATACAACTTTCAAAAATAATAACTAAATGAATGAGTGAGTGAGTGAGTGAGTGAGTGAGTGAGTGAGTGAGTGAGTGGTATATACCAGTGGTAAATAATAATTGGTGTTCAATTAGGTTAGTTATAAATTGTTATAAATTTCTTGTTGTGCAAAACGATTTTGAAATTTGAATATGTTATACTTTTTAGCAAAATACTGGACAAATGGACGACCCGAGAGCATTTTCTGTGACTAGTTGTCCCATTTGATAACTGAGTCATTAGAGGGATTTTCTTTGAGCTAAAAAAAAGGGGTATGTTATAATAAATGCCAACTGGTATTTCGTATAAACCCCGTGTTTTAATGAGATCTGCATTTTTGTGTGGTAAAAATTACGTAACAATCTCCTATGGTTAACCAGTTATGTAAAAATCATCCAGAATAAAGAGGACTTCAGAGACTATTCCCAGAAAATGTGATACATGCATTTCATTTGCCATAAAAATGGCATAAACACGTGGTATTTTCATCAAAATCGTACGTCCATTTTTGAAAAAATGAACATTTTGGAAAGAAATCCATAGCAGGAGTAGTTTGAGATGGGGAAATTTACTTAAAAATCTTCGTGTTGCGTTCTTGAAAGATGAAGAACAATACCAAGTTTGGTATTCAACCGACTTTTTGTTCCTGAGCTCTGCTTCTCACACACACACACACGGACACACGTTCACACACGGACATTTTTCTACAAATGCCTTTTTGGACACAGGGGACTTCAAATCGTGTATTTCCAGTATGACATTGATATCGAATTTTTGGTTAGAATGCAATGCCATGTCTACCTGCTATGTACGTGGCAGAGAAAGTAAAAATATGACTCCAAAACACGTAAACATTAATATATTTTGTCATCTCTAAAGCTAAACAATTAGACTTTTCTGTTATGAATTTGGCTTTTAGGATGTTTTAAACGGGAGACGGATACTTTAAGGAGTTACTTACGTGCGTGGTTGATGATGCAAATAATTTATCGTAATATTTTCCAATTTTTAAAGGTGTTATATTTTCTAAGAAGGCTTATGACTAACAAAATAAAAAATAATTATACATTACGTGTAACTTAGTCTAACCATGAATAGGTAAGCAGCCAAAGTTCACTATGTGAAACAATTGAAATAATTTTATATGTTTCACAATTAAAGCTATTCTATGAAAAGGCAGCAGTTAGTACAAACTGTAAACATACACAATAAGCTTAAATACAGGCAATTGTCAAGTAAACAGAAGAAACTATTACAGCTGGTTTGCTTATTAAAACAATGTTTTAATGTGTTGGATGTTGACTTAATTATGTTCACAAAAGTAATCATGGCCACAAATAAATACGAGCGAAAATCATTTAATCATTGTCATCGTAAAAAGTAGTCTGACTTTCTTCAAATGCCGTGTCATGGCCTGCAGTAGGCTTTGAGCGACAGTCAAATTTTTTAAAGATGGTCGCTTTATGAGGGCTCTGAAATAACGTTCGCTTTGCACAACTAAGGTATAAAAAAGTTAATTACTATCTTCCATTTAAGAAAAGTACAAGTTCTGCAAAGCTCACACAAATAACAAGGAATATGTCCGAAATGGTTCACTCCAGAAAAAAATGTATTTGGATGTAAATTGTGTTTTAAGGAGATTACATTTTTGTATAGTAAGATTTTGCCTGTCTCTTACGGCTTACCAGTTACGCAAAAATCATCGAGAGTGAACAGGATTACGCAGCCTATAGCCAGAAAATTCAGAATATCCATTTCATTTGTCATAAAATATCTTAAACATATGGCATTTTAATCAAAAATTTTAGAGCCATTTTCGAGAAAATCAAAATTTTCGAAAAATTTTGCATGTAAAGGGTAGTTTAGGGTGGAGGAGTTTTCTTCAAAATCTTCCTGTCACGTCCTTGAAAGACATTATACTTAAATATCAATTTGGGTTTTTAACCGACTTTTCGTTTTTGAGTTATGCTGTTCAGAGATACAGACACACACACTGACATTTTTCTAAAAATGGTTTTTTTTTTTTTTTTTTTTTTTTTTTTTTACTCACGGGGTCTCAAGACATATTTCCAGTGAAATCTCGACATCGAATTTTTTGGGTGATATAAGTACAACACTTCCTCTACATTAAATAGTAGAGAAAGTAAAGCAAGGTTTTTACTAGGCGCTTTCTAGATCATTAAAACAAAAAAGCAGGTTTGACATTAAAAATCAAATCAACCTGTTTAACGCTGTGCAACACACGTAAACATTACGCAGGGGTAAGAAAGAGCCCCAAAATGAGGAAGGGGTGACGGCAAAGTCAGAGAGACAAGGGTGAGCGAGTGTTGGTTTGCATCGAGGTTTTTCGTAGTCGCGTTTTGCACCTTGCACTGTGCGATGCACCAGGGAGTTCCTGGGTTTGTGTATGGCACTAGGCTTCTCTGTTAATACGAATGACTTCACTGTGGCTCTTAGATAATATTAAATGAATTCCTTTTCTCCTTCATTAGATGAAGAAGCGTTACACATAGTTTACCATGATTAAAGAATTTCAAGATTATTTTAATAAGATTTTTTAACTGAGATTAAAAGTTTTCCGACTGAAAAAAACAGCTGCAATAAAGTGGGCCACAATAGAAATATAACAATAAAATATTCAATGATTTTATAATGCCTTTCAAATGGCAATAGGCAACTTGTTCAGTACTCGTGAGCAGTTTATCGAATAGCAAAGATGGCGACGCATCACTTCGTATAGATGCCAGCAACAGGAAGAATGCTGCATACCACAGTTAATTTCTGCACTATTCGCTCCTACAGAGACTTTAAAAATGCTTTGTTTCTGGTCCTACTCAGGCTCTTTTCTCTGTTCTTCTTTATCTATAAAATTACTAAACTATATATGAGCTATTGTTTCTTATTTTCTGCTAAGTTTTTCTCTGAAGGTTTATTTCTATTATATTTTCTGTTGTCATTGCCACCGCAATGCTTTGTAAAGCACCGATGCTGGGAAACCTCTAACAGTACTATCAACAACAAAGTTTCAACACGTAAAACTTCGCTATTGCACCAATAGATATCAAAAGACAGTAACAGACCAAGAACATTTAGGGTAAGGGTTCCACTGCATTATGTATGCTACAACTATCAGATATATACATATAAGTGAGCAGACTTTCATGTAGTAATGCCAAAACGGATAAGGGGCGCAGTTTTGATTATCTAGTAGGCAGGCTTGCGAGCAAGTACGCCTACTTATTCCAGTTTCACACATTGGCACAAACACCAAACAATGTGATAGTAACATACAGCATTTACGTAACAACTTTGTTAACTTAGGCTTCCCAATTTCATTGACAGTTCTGTGCATTTTCTATTGCTTTATTTTATTCATGGGCATTATAGTTCTTTAAGAAGGAACACATTTTCTCATGAGCTGTATTTAGTGAAATGGCGTTGAAATATAAAACGTAAACTGAAAGAAAAGAAGATGTTCCTACCTACTTATTACTTCTTCACTGACCAGACAGTAATAGTGACGTCACATTCGACCCATCCACTCCTTGACATGCAACCATCCCGCATGTAGGAGGGCCTTTGCCCTTTGATCCCATCCACCCTTTCTCCCGACCTGTCAAACCGAATACGAAGCACGAACAACTTATGACCAGAAACCATTGTGTTCCGATGTACGGTTTGTAATTCATAGAGTCCATCAAGAAAAATTTAATTTGTTCACAAGAAGCCCATTCCTTGTACATATATACATTATATGCGCATGCATACAAAGTAATGTGGTACGAAACAGTCGCCTTATGTTTACGACCGAAATCGAAACTGAATTTACTTTATTTCAAACCGGAATTTATGGGAGAAAACTTGATTTCCATTACATTGAAAACGCAGTTCAAAATATGGCTTAAACGTATTCAAGGAAAACATAACTGTTTTCTTAAGCGCACTAGTTAGAACTTTGGCTGACTTTTCCACATAAATATGTCATATATCCTCCAAGGGAAATTTTTCTCTGCTTAGTTTTAAGCTAGAGTCAAGAAAGTTTTACCACACGTTAACCAATCTGTGCTTATTAAAATCAATATGAAATCCAGGCTCCTCGGATAATTTTCCGACAAATTTTGAGTGCGGTGATTTGCTTTTTGCATTTTCCTATAGTTTGTAAATTTTTATCTTCAAGTATGTATACTTAACTCAACGCATGTGGGATTCGTGGTGGACGAAGCAGCAGACACGCTACCGTCACGCTACAGAGGGCGGGCAACACAAGGTATAACTTGAGATCGAGAACTAAATAAAAATCCCATGATATCTGTATTTCTCACCAAAAAAAAAAAAAATTGTTTGTCAAAATGTGTGATCAAATATTAAAACATTTTAATCTTTTTTGTCCATATTATAACTCATTCATAAAAAGTCCGCTCAGGGACTCGAGCTACATTAACAAATATGCAGCAAAATTTCATGTCAGTATCTTTAATGGGAGAGCGTTTGGAACTGATTTACAGTTGCGCTGTTTAAAAATACCGCTCCATCTACGGGCACGTCCTGTCCTAGGACGATGAAGTGACGCTATACTACACAAAGCTTATTGAGATACCCCAAAAAACAACCTTGACATTCTTCCCCCATTATGATGAGTCTGGTTATATTTGATGATATTCCATCCGTTAGGTTGCATTAGTGTCGCCAACTGTTCGTAAAATATAACCATGGCAAAGCTACAGCTATAGTTGGTGTTATTGCGTTTGTTATGTTGCCACAGAAGCCCTTCTTTATGAACGCGTTGCAGAGAGGCCAACCGATAGATTTTAAAGCAAATTTCTGTTTAGGTGCCGTATTAATTAATTAGTTTGTGGACGTACTGTTCGTGCTTGCATGATTTTGTCTTTTAGGGCAGTATATGCAGTTATAGTTACTGTTGTTATTTTTGTGTTCGCTACACAGTAGTCCATTAACTATATATTGCGATATTTAGCGTTCGGAAGTGATTTTATCCAAAAGTGTTAATGCATAACAAGATTGCCGAAGGTGAGTACGTTCTTGTGTTGTGTGGTAACGATGTTCAAGCATTATTATCGTTTGAAAGCATGTTACTTTAACCCTGTGATATTTGAGGTTAGAAATGCCGTTATTATGTACGATGGCTGGACTACTTTTTAGGTGCTTTTGTCTGCTGTTTAGTGTAATGTCGGCCATGTTGAATCTTGGGAACTGTCGATAAGCTGTGTCACCTTTAGTACACCACGCAGACATTAGATGGTAGTTCTGAAGAGAGTATATGATGAAAGAACAGGGTGACTATCATGGACAAAGATGGACTGCGTTTTTTTTTGGGGGGGGGGGGCGGGGGGAAATGAGTCAAAAAGGTGTGAAAAGACTGTGTGCGTATTGCATTCCACGGGCCTTGACACATGCCCAGAATGAGGGTAGATTTGAAGTCTGTTGTCAACTACTGGAAATGGAAAATGAAGATCCAGGTTTTTTGGGGGAAACTGGTAACACCACCATACACCTGACAAGAAAATCCTTGTTCAATAAGTGAAGGGTGCGCTGCAAGCTAACATTTCGGCAACAATAAGGAATTGCAGGTAGCTGTCCACGAGTGGGTGCGTTACGCAATAATGAAGTTCCCAGAAGTTGACAGCAGTGTATTAAGGATGGTGGGGAGTATATTGAGTCATTCCATGTACATTGAATCATTTTCGTTAGTAAATAAGGTGTAAAAGCTGTTATTGAAAATAATTTACGAATGTCCCTCGTAGTTTTGCAGAAAAGTACACCTAAAATATAAACAAATCAATTTTACGGCAAATCAGGATTAAAGATAAGCTGCCATTTTTTCACCTAAAATGTGCATTTTCCGTATTCTTGGTCATTTAGTTTTACCTTATCTTGGTTCTCTTTATTTTCAATCAACTGTGCTGCCTAACTAACTGGGTAACATTGCCAATGCTGCTCGACTTTGATATCGGGACTTATGGCTATGCGGTCCAAGGCACGATAGGAGTGGCTACCTATCAAACCAAGGATCGCAGGATCGAATCCCTGTAAATACATTCTGCATGCAAGAGAAAGTGTGGTAAAGAATGGGGAGAGCCCAACTAAAGCACCATGCATTCGCAGTTTTCCCCTCTGAATTATGGATCTGATAGTGGTTATCTGCGTCATTG
The DNA here is from genome assembly GCA_030765045.1 of Tenodera sinensis. Taxonomy (NCBI): domain Eukaryota; kingdom Metazoa; phylum Arthropoda; class Insecta; order Mantodea; family Mantidae; genus Tenodera; species Tenodera sinensis. The sequence continues at coordinate 88,124,844 of CM060964.1, forward strand.
TATTGTTACTTCGGTGATAACGTATGATGCGTTCCTTTCACATTACTTTCTCTATCCACCATCGTAAATTCTTACATAGCCTCTACAAAATATTCTTACGAAAGCTTATCTTTCTCTCTACTTCATGTAAATTGAGATAAAAATTTGCAGAAATAGTTTCACTACATATTACTTTGTAGTTGCAAGGGAAATAAAAGAAAGCGAATAGAGATTCATATGTTTAAATGCTATTTGCAAAATGATCTTCCCATCACATTGCACTTTAAAAGATCTGATGGGTTTCTTTCTCACTATGGTAACGATGTTCAAGGATTATTATCGTTTTAAGTAAGTTGGAATGTTGAGATCCTACTTGAGGGAGTGTGTAGTGGTGAAATGTAGCAAGTGATAAAGGGTGGCGATGTGATAATGGAAGTGGAAGCATGCTTGAGTGTAGAAATACCTGGGTTTGAAGGTAAAAGAATTGTGGAAGAAATCAGTGCTAGGGGTCTCCCTAGGTGGAACTTAACTATGCAAAAGTGATTATATTTGTTTACTATTAGTTATAATCCAGCTGAATACGATGAAGTGGGGTTAATAATTGTTGGGGATCTTAAGGTCAGCATAGGAGAACAACAGGCTAGGCTCAGCGACCTAATTGAGGAGTATGATAAGGAATACGAAATAGAGAATAGGCTTAGCAAAGATAAATTTACAAGTATTAAAGGAAGGAACTTTTTCGATTTTTGTGAGCAAAATGACCTCGGGATTTTCAATGGGTCAGATTTAGAAGGGGATTATGCATTTGCTAAATGGAATGGTCTAAGTGTGGTAGACTATATAAAATGTTCACCAAAGATTGAAGAGTGGATTTTAGATTTTGAGGTCCTCAATACAGTAACATCTAGCTTACATCTCCCTCTGAGATTAAAATTATGATAACTAAGTACTAAGAGGAAAGAAGAGTATACAGCGTGTCCCAAAATTAGACTGACAAACTTTGGGAGCTGATAGATGACATTTTAAAACTGCTGTGCTTCGTTTAAGCGCTAGACGAGTTAGTGTCATTACCTATTGCCTGCCACCCGGTTTAAGTATTTACGGCAAAATCAACAATGCAAATTGTATTGCATTTATCTTAGTACACACAATTTTAATCCAAGAAACAAACACAAAACACAAACTTATCATTGTTTACAATTAATCATGCTAGATTCAACGGTTTTTTAAATTTAATTTACACAAAAATCGTTGAATCTATTGAAATACGCCAAATGTAAAAGTTGTCGTTCATTCAATTTTCTATGAATATAACTATAAATGAAGAACCTTCAATCAATAATAATTTAGCCAGGTGATAATAAATTTTGTTGGTAAAAACATTTTTTTTTCTAGAAAACTATAAACTTTTCGACATTTTGGTATCAGACTTTTTTGTTTTTCACAACATGAGAAATTTGCTGTTAAGTCTGACGGATCATTTCACATCCATCCTGTATGAATTTCAGTACAAAATAAAAATACTGCTACAAAACAAATATACATAAATACCTCAAACAAAGATGTAGAGGTCAGAATTAAAACAAGGTTACAAAAAGGTTAAAAAGGTATAAAATTTAATCTAAAGTTTTAAATTCTCAGGTTCGTATTTATCTCCACCAAAAACTTCAAAACCTTTTCGACCGCTTATTTATCGTCCGCCAGGACCTTTGCAAGTCTGACAGGCAGTTGCGGAGTGTCTCGAAGGTGCGTTAGGGAAACACACTCTAGCAGCACGTGACGGACCGAAAAAAGATTTCGCACAGCGAGCAAAGAGTAGCAAGGTCCCGTTTAAAGAGGTAAGCATACGTAAAATTGCAGTGGCCAATGCATAACTAAGCCAAAACCATCTCCTTACGACGAGATACGGGTGAGGAACTTATCCAGTTTATCGGAAGTTCTTTCACTTCTAGCTCGTTACCGCGGAGACCTGACCACTCTTCGTGCCAGCACGACAGCACTGCTCTCCGCACTTCAAGCCTAAGCTCTTCCGAAGCAGTACGAGAGATGGTAATGCTGAACAAGCAAAGAGTTTTGGACAATTTTAGTTTATAGATTTTTTCCTCAGAAATTTACTTTAAAAATCAACGAAATATTGAAAGTAATAGGCCTTCATAAACATGTGTACCGTGGGTATCTAAAAACTGAGTTATTAATCATAATCCTTCAAAATAGACAAATTGCTTGAATTTTGAAAATGTTCAAAACATTTTCTAAAACATTGGTACATATTACGTAAAAATGTCATCAAAATCAGAAATGGTGTACTAAAAGACCTTTAAGTGTTTCTTAAATAATGATAGGGTTTTAATGAAAAGAGAAGCTTTCCCTGAGATCTACTGATTTCCATCGAAAACTGCAGGCCCTCTTAAGTTGCTGGGGTTGAGGGCCCGGGCTATGACGTAATCAAGCATCCTCTCCTTAAACAAAATAAAGGGTTGAAGGGAACCCTTGTTTCTGTTCAAGAGGATGTAGAATAGAGCAGTGTTGCGATATCACACGTCATCCACTTCAACTACCTTTAATCTCGCTTGGGAGTCCTAGGGGAACAATAACCTAAATATTTAACACCACAAAAACTTTATCTGGGAGTGATAATCGCATGCCGTTATTCATCTTTTCGCACAAATAAATACGCAAGCAATGGCAGGTCAGGTGCTCCACTATGAGCTACATTTGTTAGGAAAACACAAGTGGTTAATTGCACATAAAAGCAGACAGTATATTCCAAAATCTGTGGTAAATTTTGTTTAACTAATCTTCAGAGCAAATATCTAAACTAATAACTTCACTACCCCTCCACTGTAAGGTCGGGCCATTTGTGTGTGTATACATATGTGTGTGTGTGTGGGGGGGGGGGACTGGTAAATTAGCAAAATGTCAATTTTTGTAAATAAGATAAAAGGCAACTGATGTTTATAGTTATCAAAAAGCTAATGGAAGTTACCCACGTATTGCCTTCTATAGTAGTTTTCTAACATAAAGGGAAAATCTAGTTATGTTCACACTATATTTATAATACAATTGTTTACTTACACATTTGAACAGTATTGAGCAGTGGTTTATAGAGCATGAAATAGTATTTATCCAGTAAAACCTTAATTTATTGTTCTTAAGGCGTACTGTGAGTTACTGAAAATTATGTGACACATATCAGGTGTTTAAAAGAAAGTGTTTGATAATGCAGTAGGAGTTGGGATAGGTCAAAACTAGAATAAATGTTCTTATAAACATATGTCCGGAAACAAATACCTGTTGAGATATGATTAATTTACTTATGTTGAGTAGTTACACCAGACAATGGACTTCATCCAACACGCGCACTCTAGAGAATACTTTACTGTCACAAACGGTTAATGGAACGATTGTTAGGTAAGCACCCATAAACACCAAATATGAGTTGTGATGATTCCTGCCATTCTGTCCTCTGGCAACATCTGCACGTTATATCGATACTACTACAGAGGATGCTAATAGTAGTTACCGTGCATTCTTACACATGCTTAACTCCTCTTCTCAAAGAATCCAGAACTCTTTCGATCATATCCGGCTGCTCTCGGATTTGGGCATTTGCATTGATCACGCGCTCTTGTAACGTATGCACACTGTCAATGGGTTTAGCATACACCAATGCCCTTAAATGTCCCCATAGCCAAAAAGCCAATGGATTGAGTTACGGTAAATGGGGAGGCCATGGTACTCTTTGGACCTCTTTGGCCAATCCATCCGGTGGGTGAAGTCCATTGTCTGGTGTAAATACATAATGCAAATAAAATGACTCATCTCAACAGGTATTTGTTTTTGAAAATATGTTTATAGGAACATTTATTCTAGGTTTCTCCAATCCCAACTCTGTTGTAATATCGGACACTTTTTAAACATCCTGTACATATGCGTATAACTTAGTTTATTTTAGATCTGTTCTCCCCTCTAATCAAATGGAGTAATTCTGAAAGTCAAATTTTCAATGTATGTCTTAGTTTGATTCGATTATATTAAATTGCAGTGTGAGTTATGATGAATGACACAGTTCTCTGCATGTAATTCCAACAGGATCTAAAATAAATATTTATGAATCTAACTCTTTCAAACTGTATTAGATTGAAGTGTTAGCTCTCTCCTAAGCGCACGCTCATCCAGAGTTTCTCCTGCGCAGCATATTGTTATACTTCACTTAATATATACACCTAGTCTGTAACAAATGGTTAAAGTTTAACAACCTGTTAAAGCGGCTAACCAGTTCCCATCCGCTACTTGATATTCTGTAACATCGTAAAAACGTCATCTTGTTGAGAGGAAGTAAATTATGGTTAATGATACCAAGAGCCGAGGCCGTGTTGTTAGTGCTAGCAATATTGCTACTACTGGCTGAAAATAGATGCACTTTTAGTGCTTCTTTATCTTAAAGAGTAACAGTAAGAATATTCTTAACCAGAAAGTTGCAGAGTAGTCATGTATCACTCAAGGTCTTAGGCTTGCAAAGTACATTTGAATTATAAATTTACGCTTGAATGAAAAGGTTTCACTGGTCCCACTGACCTCTCCTCCCATCCTATCCTCCAGGAGAGTCAAATAAATGATTTCGACAGGTCAATTACGGAACAGATCCCTGAAGAGGATGGATGAAGGTTTCTCGAAACCTTGTGTCTTATTTTAATAATTCTTAAGCCCTGGCTTAAGCTGTGAAGTATTTTAACTGAGGACATTTGTGGCCACTAAGGCTTGTGTCATACAGTACACCACTATATTTTGTAAAAGTATCCATATAAATAATTATACATTTATACTGAAATTACTCTTTTGTAATTATATATCCTGGAAGTATAAATTGTTTGACTAGTATCAATTGGTTTATTCCCTACTAGATATTGGTAAGTATGTAGCATACCTGTACTTAGTGCTTCAGGTGAAAACATAATTTAATGCAACAAAACATTCCTTGCTGCAGCTATAGATACTTCTTGTAATGTAAAACTAATTTTTTAAAGGCTTTACTTATCAACTTTATAAAAGGAGATGCTGAAACTGGCCACTGTCGTTGCCCATACATTTCGGCACCTCTTTAGGAAACTATCCTTCACTCGCCGTAGTTTACGTTGAGAAATGCTGGCAATTTCTTGGCGCATATTTTGTTTGACTTCTTCCAGGGTGTGTGGATTTGTCCTGTACACTTTATGGTTTAAGTTACCCCAGAGACAAAAATGGCTTGTTGGATCTCTGAGAAACTTTTCTTCGCTAATGGCACACCATACACAAGTCCCCCCCGTCATGAAGGAGTGCTTCATGAACAATGTTAAGTTCTGAGTTATAGGGCCATTTTTTATATTCAAGTGAACAGTAGACACCCGTACATACGTCAATACAATTTTGCCCTCTTTTTAGAGAATTGACAGGGAGTGAGATTTTACCTTTTCTCAACAGAACTCTGCAACAGGTCATACGGGAAATCTTTCCATGAGAACAATTGAAGGTATTTTTCAACACAGAATTAATTATTGGTAGAGATTTGTGACCCCCTTGGTACCCCGACTGCGATTTTTATCTCTGGAGTAACATAAAACATAAAGTGTATAACACAAACCCACACACTCTGGAAGAATTCAAACAAAATATGCGCCAGAAAATTGCTAGCATTTCTCAACGTAAACTACGGCGAGTGAAGGATAGTTTCCTAAAGAGGTGCCAAAATGTATGGGCAACGATGGTGGCCAGTTTCAGCATCTCCTTTTATAAAGTTGGCAAGTAAAGCCTTTAAAAGTAGCTTTTAAAACATTGTATGGTTTCATCCGCGCCTTTCTATGATAGCGGCAGACGGCAACGAGCGCCGAGAACGTGGACAGGCAAAAGACCGCGCAGGCCGTTCGGAACATTTTTTCTCTCCCGGTACTTGATATGTTTAAATTAAATTGATGGTGCCTATTAGACCCTTAGTGTTTCAGTTATGCTCTTCATTGGCACACACATTGAGCTTTCTCCCAAAATGCCTTCTTTGTTTTTTTATTCGATCTCCATAATGTGTATTGCAAAATTTCAAAACGGAATTGTTGGATAAAATACAATTCCTCCAAGTAATGTTGAGAAAACAGAGCTACAGTTCAATTTTTATTTTGAATAACCATAATAAAGCAGTTGAGCATAAATTATTGTACGTGGTTGATTGGCTGACTCTTGCTTGCATGGAAGACAAGAAGTGTTTTCAACTGTTATTCTCTTCCGACTCATTAGTGTTGCATTAGAGAGGGACCCCAGTGAGGTTGTGTGTAAATATGGACTAAATGATGAGATTGGAGATTTGTCTAGACGCTTTCAATTAGTCCCTACTTCTTTACACAGTAGGAACTAGTGCCCTATTGTTGCCCCTGGGAAGGGAAATGTTGAGGCGTCTGGTTTTTCCATTGAGTTGTCCGTCATTCGCTGCAAGGCCGGGTCCAATCACGCTGATGTGTTTTGACAGCTGTGTTAACAAGTTTAACAATGGTCATGCAGTCAGTGGAAGCGATTAATCGGACCGGGGTATGGGTTCCGCCCGCCGGCATTCAAATCCAAGACATCGCTGCTCATCTCTTGGTCTTTCCATCAAAATATCCTTCTTAACCTCGAGAAAGATCCATCAATATGTGGAGAGTAGCTGCCCTGCGCACATGAACGAGATATACGTATTAACCTTCCATGCTCGTATCATAAAAGGCCATAGAGACTCGCGTATTTATTTAATCCAATAAATATAGGTATTTCCCTAAAAGGGTTCCATAGAAAAGTGAAATTTCAGTGCAAAATGGTCCTCATGAGCCTCTCTATCACAGTAAATTGTTTGCTGACATTATTCTGCTCTATAGCTCACTTGTGATGTAGAGTATTTTCAATATAAAAATATTACCACTAAAAGACAGCTCTATTTTATAAAGTAGACAGAACTCACGAAGAAAACGTAAAATAAGTTATAATCAATAGAAGCAGATGAAAAATAAAAGGTCGTTGGACCTGTGGTATTTCGGTTTTAAATAGGGGGTTAAGCAATTAAGAAACCCTTCAACTCTGTTACGTATAAC